>BLSH010474455.1:834793-849982 GCA_018402905.1 Glandirana rugosa | reverse complement strand
CCGAACTATCTCGGCGCTCACCCACCGAGACACTCGCCGTCACCCCGACACTCGCCGTCCGCCCCCACGCCAGACGGGGACTATCGTACCCCCCCACACTCAGAAACAGCAGTGTTGAACAGAGATGGGGCCTGCTGGAGTTAACTTTTTATGTTAACAAGCTAATGACTGGTTGCTAGCACCGCCTAGCAACCAATCACCTGCTGGTTAACATAGAAAGTTAACTCCAGCAGGTCCAGTCCTCTGCCCGCTCCTCTCCCTGTCTCTCTCTCCCCCGCTGTACAGGAGGAGAGAGAGGGTTTACTGTCTCCCACTCGGCTGCTGCAGCTGCTCTGTCAGTGCGACGGCTGGCTCTGCATGTCACCCAGCTGGGTAGCGGTATGTTCTGCACCCAGCCCCAGGCAATGGAATCCTCACACCCCCCCATGCTATCAGGGGCAGACCGCACCCCCGCCTGCCGCTCACAGCCCCACTGCCGCTCACAGAGCCACCCACTCGCGGCTCTATCAAGCCGCTCACCGGCAACTCTGTCAGGTCGCTCGCTCGCAGCTCTGTCAAGTGGCTTGACACCACCATTAGGGGCCCCTCCTGAGGCTTGGGGCTGAGGGCGTGACATTCGGGGCTGTAACCCTGATAGCCAAGCCTTAACGACGCCCCTGCTCCACAGGCTGACCAGCTGACATTTGTGAAAATGAATCAGTCATGGATTAGCAGCAGCTATCAAGCCCCTGATGCCGATGTCACTGATTATTTTTGAGGCTCGGGGCTCGGGGCTGAGGGCGTGACATTCGGGGCTGTAACCCTGATAGCCAAGCCTTAACGACGCCCCTGCTCCACAGGCTCACCAGCTGACATTTGTGAAAATGAATCAGTCGTGGATTAGCAGCAGCTATCAAGCCCCTGATGCCGATGTCACTGATTAAGTGTTATTGGGATCTTGAATCTCTGCAAGACTGTCTAGGCTGCCTACCTCTGTGGGTGTTGATTTTATCTTGAAGTAATTTTTTGGTATAGGTTTCATGGGCACAATTAACACCCAAGGACCAATTTTTCCACACCTGTTTGACAGGTGCATCAAATTTCAATTTTTTACAGTAAAGCCAATTCTTGATTTCATCAAGAGTGCCTCTAGAAGGTTATGGGGTGAAGGCACCACCAACACCCAAAGCCCAATTTTTTTGCACCTGTTAATTCTATACTACGAAAGCCCTCGAAAGAGACACCAGACTTTATCTAAAAAAAAAATTAAGTTACTCTTGGCCCGAGTGTACTATAATTTAGCTTCTTCACATAAGGCTTGCTTACTGTGGTGCAAAAATGTGTTATGAGGTTAAATGAGTTATGTGGTTTCAACATTAAACCTCATTTGTCACACAGTTGCCCAATTAAACAGTGCATTGAGGTTGGCTTGTAAGTTAGAGGTATGCTGTAAGGATGTTATTCCACTGCATAGCTTGGTGTCATCTGCAAACACTGAAATGGTACTTTTAATCCCAGACCCTATCATTTATAAATATATTACAATTATTAATGATTAACATTGCAATACCTGATGTTCCAATGTCTGATCATGTCTTTACATTTTTGGATTCAGTTTGTTGTTGAACAGAGCATGCAGAAGTGATTTTGCTAAAATTAGATATTTGTCTTTGTAGTAAATATATACCTCCCGGCTGTCCCTCATTTACAGGGGCCAAACCCTACAAACTTATGTTTAATACATTGGTATACAATAATGGAAAGGCAGCAGTAAAAATATGGTCATTTTTTTGCAATGAAAATCTACATGGTCTGATCAGCTGTGATGCAGAGTGTCCTTATTGCCTGGATAGTTTACTCTGAAGGTGTCTCTGAAAGTTGGAAAGTATGTAAAGAACGGTGTGAAAATATGCACTCCAGCAAATACATTGTTAATGTTTGGAATTCTTGCTTACACTGTAACCTGGGCTTATGTTTAACTTTTCAACTCAAAGCCTCACAACCTTGTGTGACACAATGATAATGTTATGTTGCAGCAAAGTCTGTGGCTGCATTTTATATACTACATAAAGCATACATATTTTCATTTCAAGGACAGAACCATTACTTTTGTGGAAATAATACATTCTTTTTTAATGATCTGTAAGCTTAATTTGCACTTTAAATTTACACAAACCAAGACAATGCAAAGTTAGTATATGATAAATATAAATGCAGAGGTTTGCTTAACAAGACAAAAAATCAGTATGTTATAAGTATCGGTAGCACCAAAGATATTGGCGGTTACATTTATATTTAAGTACTTGTTTTTTTTAGGGCTAGTATTTAAGGGGTTATGTGTGAGTTTAAGTTTTAGGGTTAAGGTTGTTACTTCCTATTTTATATAACTAAAAACATATCATAAGACACAATACCTGGATAAGAAGCTAACAGCACAGTTTGTGGAAATATAGAGAATACACAGCTGTCCAAGTAAAGAAATAAAGAAGAATTTTCCATAAACATGAATATATCAGCTTTTTCCATCTGCCAGGGGAACACGAGGTAGGGAGTCTTGAAGTTGGAGTGGCATGTCTCAGCTCATATTGTTGATGCAGCAAAGTGAAGCATTACAGATGATAACATTAACAGGTTAAAAAAAACAGGATGGAGTTCAGCCAGACATGTAAAGCTGAAATCTGGGGAATCACACTCCAAAATTTAAATGTATAACAACGCTCCTTGATGGGTTTCTCTAGTATCAATGGTCACTTGTCAAGTTCTTATGTTTAGTTGAAGAAATGTAATTAGGACTTAAAACTGAACTAAACTCTCAACCAACATTAAAGTGTGATTTTAAAGTGGTTGTAAAGGCAGAAGGTTTTTTCGTCTTAATGTATCCTATGCATTAAGGTAAAAAGCCTTCTGTGTGCAGCAGCCCCCCTTAGCCCCCCTAAAAGTCACCTGAGCCCCATATCGATCCAGCTATGTTGCACGAGAGACTCAACTGCCCAGGACTCTACCTCCTTGTTGGCTGAGACAGCAGCAAAGCACCATTGGCTCCTGCTGCTGTCAATCAAAGTCAGCGAGCCAATGAGGAGAGAGAGGAGAGGAGGCAGGACCAGGCCGTGGCTCTGTGTCTGAATGGACACAGGGAGCTGCAGCTTGGCTTGGGTGCCCCCATAGCAAGCTGCTTGTTGTGGGGGCACTTAACAGGAGGGAGAGGCCAGGACCGCCGAAGAGGGACCCAAGAAGAGGAGGAACGGGGCTGCTCTGTGCAGAACCATTACACAGAGCAGGTAAGTATAACATGTTTGTTATTTTAACAAAAAAAAAGAGACTTTAGTATCACTTTAATACATAGATAGGAAAGTTTATTATATTTTCATGATTTAACCTTTTTTGTAACACTTCTTTAGTTGCTTCCTGGCTTTTGGCCCAGACCAAAATAAGGCCATACATCCCAGGAGTCTTCATAGGCATTTTTTTTTCATCTAGAGAAGGGGAGGAGAAGCTTTCTCAGCGAAGCACACCCTCCTGCCTGTATTCCTGAGCTAGTAAGGAGATGGATTTTGTGAAGGGAATGCTACATGAATTATCTGTCCATCTGAGGATGGCCACAGCTAGGAATGCTAGGGAGAGGTGCTTTTCAAAGTGATTATCAAAAATCAAAGCACTGGAGTTATACCTGGATGGGTGAGTTTGCTTTGAATTAAATAGCATTTTCAAGTGTAAAAAAATAGCTGTTTGTCCTGACAGAAATCTTGTGAGATGATAACTCCTCGAACATAGTGCCTGTGCTGACTTATCAGTAATTGTTGCCAGTCCTCTCTGTGTTATGGAGAAGAGGAGATGTTCTGTAGTCATGTCCTAGGGTGAAAATGTTGCTTTCTGTAGATACAATATGATGTCAGTGTTGCCACTCTAAGATAGGGAGTGTGTTACTGGCAGTATCACCAGGAAAAATTAAAGTAAAACGAAGGCAGCCACCACATCTGGTAATCTGCAATATTAATTGGATGTTAACATACAAGATCTATGATTTTGCCAAGAGATATCGAGCACCAAGGATCAGGTTCTATATTCACTTGCCATTCACAATACCTATATATACATTGCAGCTTTAACAGGGTTATTGCTAAAGCTAATATCTTTCTCATAAAAGTGGTCCGAGTGGCTAATTAGCCGCTGTATCGCTTTCAGAAGCAGTGGGAGTGGTCGTCTCCCTCCCTCCACTCCCCGGTGTTTCTTGGGCTCACCATTTTTACAGGCGCACCCGGGAAATGACCCGTTGGTTTACAAAGCTGGCCATAGATGTGACCAGAGACCAGATTGTCTCTGATCACCTCTATGATCTTGGAGGACCAGAAAGACATCATGACATCACTTCTGGTCTAGGGCACAAGTAAACAATGTTTTTTTTCTTATAGACCCCAAATCTCTCCATAAAGAGGACCTGTCATCCCTTACTTAGATTACTAGAGATGTCTACATTCCTTGTACTAGGAATAAAAGTGATTAAAACAAAAAAAATAAAGGGACAGTGTAAAAATAAAATGTAAAATAAATAAATAAACAAAAATTTAAAGCACCCCCATCCTTTTGTGCTCGTGCACAGAAGAGAATGCATACGTAAGTCACACATGCATATGTACAAGATGTTCGCACCACACGTGTGAGCTGTCACCACGAACTTTAGAGTGAGAGCAATAATTCTAGCACTACACCTCCTCTAACTCTAGACAGGTAACCTGTAAAAAAAACTTTAACTGAAATAGAAGTGTATCAGTGCTGCCTCTGCAAATGCAACTTAGTGAATGAACAATATAGTTATATACTCTTCACTCAATATATAAATCAATTCAACAGTAAAAATTATATAAAAATAATTGAAATAATGTGCAAAGCAATGAATGTGCTCCAAATAAAGATGGAATAGATAAGCCATCACCAGTTAGATTGCATGCTCACCTCAACAACTCGACCCCCAGGGGTCACACCAGCATAATAGGTCAGGACTTGTCCTGGTAGGTGGTCATCTTTTTCTTTTACAGCAATCTCTTTAGCAGCAATTCCTCCATGCATCCATATGTAACAAGAGGGGTAAAGGAGGGGGGGGGGGAAGCAGTATAGTGTAGTACTTCTAGTTAAACGACAAATCCACCTCACACTCTAAAATGGACACGCACAACTTTTTTTTTTTGTGAAGAAGTCACGTGGATGGTGGCAATACGCGTGTAACGAGTCAGGCGGTATGTGATCCTTACCAGGCGGACCAGTGAAGAAAAGCGTGACTGTTTTTTATATATATACATGCTTGACTTTAACCACTTCAGCCCCGGAAGGATTTCCCACTTTAGGACCAGAGCACTTTTTGCGACTCGGCACTGCGTTGCTTTAACTGACAATTGCGCGGTCGTGCGATGTTGTACCCAAACGAAATTTGTGTCCTTTTTTTCCCACAAATTGAGCTTTCTTTTGGTGGTATTTGATCACCTCTGCGTCATTTCTGATCACCGCTATAAACAAAAGAAGAGCGACAATTTTGCAAAAAAAAAAACAAATTTCTTGCTTTTTGCTAAAATACAAATCCAAAATAAAATATAAAAAATACATTTTTTTTCATCGGTTTCGGCCGACTTATATTTTTCCCCATATTTTTGGTAAAAAAAAATCACAATCAGCGTTTATTGATTGGTTTGCGCAAACGTGGCCGCGTTTACAGATGATGAGAATTAATTTCTGGGGTTTTCATTCTCTTTAATTTTTTTTTACTAGTAATGGCGGCGATCTGCGATTTTTAGCGGTACTGCGATATTGCAGCGGACATGTCGGACCATTTTGACACTTTTTTGGGACCAATGACATTTATACAACGATCAGAAATTTAAATGTCCACTGATTACTGTATAAATGTCATTGGCAGTGAAGGGGTTAACCTGCAGGGAGAGATCTAGGGGTTAACAGTGTTCCCTGGATGTGTTCTAACTGTGGGGGGACTGGGCTACCATGGGCATAAGAGATCTAACTGATCCCAGTGACAGGGATCAGTAGATCTCCTATGCCCGCACTGACAGAGCGGGGAACCACCGTGTTTACATCGGCGGTTCCCCCGTTCTTTGGCTATGGCCGCTCATCGCGGCTCTCCGGCGGACATCGGGTCCGCCCGAGCTGCAGGCACACTCCTCAGGAGCACGGTGGGCGCACGCGCCCCCTAGCAGCCACCCGCAGATCGCCGCTTTTTTACGGCGATTCGCGCTACACGTCCACACTGCTGCCATGAATATACGGTAGGCGGTGTTGAAGTGGTTAATGAATAAAAATTTGAGTGTCCATTTTGGAGTGTGAGGTGGATTTGTCATTTAACTAGAAGTACTACATTACTGCTGTAAAAGAAAAAGATGACCACCTACCAGGACAAGTCCTGACCTATTATGTCGGTGTGACCCCTGGGGGTCGAGTTGTTGAGGTGAGCGTGCAATCTATCTGGTGATGGCTTATCTATTCCATTTTTATTTGGAGCACAAGAGCACTTTTCTTGAATCCCCTTTGAGATTAGAGGAACAACTTCACGTTTGTCAACAGTGAGATATCGGACTGTTTAATACCTGTCGAGCAGAATGTCGCCTGCTTCTCTTCCTAATTTTCTCCATTCCTTGGGAGATTGCTTATCCTGATGAACTCATCTTATAATATATGATTTTCTATGACTCTACTTACCTTTCATTGCTTTGCACATTGTTTAAATTATTTTTATATAATTTTTACTGTTGAATTTGCATTATTTATATCAGTTTTACATTTATTTATATATTAAGTGAAGAGTATATAACTATATTGTCCATTCACTAAGTTGCATTTGCAGAGGCAGCACTGATACACTTCTATTTCAGTTAATCTATTGGATGTGGGAACACATTTTAGTGTCAGCAGCAGCCTATTTCTAGTTTTTTTTATTTGCTTCTTATTCCTTAACAGTAGGTGGCAGCACACACAGATTTCCTTGTATTTATCTGTAAAAAACTTTAAAGCAGTGCTTTTCAACTCCTGTCCTCAGGACCCACTAACAGGCCAGATTTTAAGTATTACCTTGGGGAGACGCAGACTAGAATACTGCTATCACTGAGCAGCAAATGATATCACCTGTGATGCATTTCAGTTATCCTGCAAACCTGGCCTGTTAGTGGGTCCTGAGGACAGGAGTTGAGAACCACTGCTTTAAAGCGTCGCCTATAGAGATTTTTAAGTATCGTTATTTTTTCGCCATTACACGAGCATGCACAATTTTAAAGTGTGACGTGTTAGGTATCTATTTCTTTTACGTAAAATCATCTTTTATACATTATCAAGAAATTGGGTCATATATTATGCTTTTTCACATTAAAATTAATTAAAGTGTATTTTTCCAAAACAATTGGATTTGGAAAAATGCTGCGCAAATAGCTATTGACATAAAAAATTGCACTGATTGCCATTTTATTCTCCACGGTCTCTGCTATAAAACTGTATATAATGTTTCGGGGTTCTAAGTCATTTTCTAGAGATAAATACTGATTTTTACTTGTAAACAAAAGTGCCTTCAAGTGAATACTGCATCCCAGAAATTATAATGTTTATATCAAAGCATCATGGGCATTATATGGGGCAAGACACCGCCAGTGTAGTTGGTCTGCTTATTGGCCATACCCACTAAACCATACACTCACCTGTCACTTTATTAGGTACACCTGTTTAATTGCTTGGTAACACAAATTGCTAATCAGCCAATCACCTGGCAGCAACTCAATGCATTTAGGTAGACATGGTGAAGGCGAATTGCTCAAGTCAAACCAAGCATCAGAATGAAGGTTTACAGAGAATGGTCTGAAAAAGAGAAAATATCCAGTGAACAGAGGAAGTTGTGTGGATGAAAATGCCTTGTTGATGTTAGAGGAGAATGGGCAAACTGGTTTGAGATGATATAAAGGCAACAGTAACTTAAATAACCACTCATTACAGCCAAGGTATGCAGAACACAATCTCTGAATGCACAACACATCAAACCTTGAAGCAGATGGGCTACAGCAGCAGAATGCCACACCAGGTGCCACTCCTGACAGCTAAGAACAGGAAACTGAGGCTACAATTCACACAGGCTCACCAAAATTGGACAATAGAAGATTGGAAAAAAAGTTGCCTGGTCTGATGAGTTTCGATTTCAGCTGCAACATTCAGATGGTAGGGTCAGAATTTGGCATAAACATGAAAGCATGGATCCATCCTGCCTTGTATCAGCGCGTCAGGCTAGTGGTGGTGGTGTAATGGTGTGGGGGATATTTTCTTGGCACACTTTGGGTCCCTTAGTGCAATTGAGCATCGTTTAAACACCACGGCCTACCTGAGTATTGTTGCTGATCCCTTTATGACTACAGTGTACCCATCTTCTGATGGCTTCCAGCAGGATAATGCACCGTGTCACAAAGCTCAAATCATCTCACCACTGGTTTCTTGAACATGACAATGAGGTCACTGGACTCCAATGGCCTCCACAGTCACCAGATCTCAATCCAATAGAGCACCTTTGGGATGTGGTGGAATGGGAGATTCGCATCATGGATGTGCAGCTGACAAATCTGCAGCAACTGCATGATGCTATCATGTCAATATGGACCAAAATCTCTGAGGAATGTTTCCAACACCTTGTTGAATCTATGAAGAATTAAGGCAGTTCTGTAGCCAAAAGGGGGTCCAACCCGGTACTAGCAAGGTGTACCTAATAAAGTGGCCAGTTAGTGTACATTACCAATAATGATAAAGGTTGCAATTCTGCACAGGCATAAGATATCATATATACTAAAAAAAATGCTAAATGTAACCATAGAGTTAGATTCTGGGCTGAAGTGCACTACTTTTATACCAGGCTGACAAATGTGGCCAGTCATAATTCTTCTTGATGACAATGCTTATTGATTGGGTTCGATTTTTTTTTTTAGGTTGGGTTCACATTGCAGCACGGATCGGTGTCCCCGTTCACTTTTTCAGGTCCAAATTTTAGGCTGCATTCGGACCTGAAACGGATCAAATCGTACCAGAGCCGATCTGGAGATGTGTGAACCGGCTCCATAAAGAGCCGATGACATGCGAATTGGATGGGGAGAAAACCGCATCCAATTCGCACGAGTGTGAACCCAGCGCAAAACTATAAAACCTTTGCGTTCACTAGCATGCATGGTGGTGAGAGTTTACCTCCCCTTAAAATAATCATGTTAATAATACTATTTTTATTGCAGCTGTAGATAGTTTTACATTGATGGAGTATATACTGTATATAAAATTAGAAGGCATTGCCCAATGAGGACAGTTAGTTTAAGTTGGCTATAAGAAAGACATGTCATATTAAATAGCTCACACTTTTCTGTTAACCATATTTTAGAATGCACTTGTATACGTTTGTCAGAATGTCTGTCTTTTAATAACATATTCAAAATACACTCAATATATGAGTAAAAAAATTGATTGTTCAGTTCAGTGTTGGACGTCATGAACGCCAAAGTAAACTATGAGACATGCTGAAACATTGCTCTGCGCAGTGTCATAGGATTGTGGTTATGTGCTCTTTGATAATCACGTTATGCAACCTGACTGCTCCTACAGGTCTGCTCTGCTTGTGTTGTTGCAGTAAGTCACTGCTGCCCCTTTACAATCCTGCTATGCTAGAATTCCTCTACATTTGGATGACTGCTTGCCAAAGCAAAATGTCAGAGTAATATTGTATTATTATTATGCAATTCACAGGAAATACCCTTTAACGTGAAATTGAAGATAAACCATTTTTTGGATAGAGTAAAGTTTCGTACACGGGGCAACGATCGTATGCAACAGGTCGTACGAACGACCATTGTATGCGAAATTGATCGTTCGTATGCGCGATTAGAAAAGCCGAACATACGATGGTCGTACAACGGGAGTTGTATGAGCAAACTAGAAAACTTGGTGGTACCATCAAGCGCTCATACGACCGTTGTATCGTGTGTACAGAGCAGTTGGTAAACAAGTTGTATTGTGCAAAACACGCATGCTCAGAAGTCAGGAACGGCCGGATGCTAATTACATGCACCTGAACTTTCTTTCTGTGGTCGTACGATCGTGTAGTGCAGTCAGTATGCAAGTTACATTATCCAACATACGATTTGAGACGATCGTACGTACGATCGTCGTCCCGTGTGTACGAGGCTTAAGGCTCCATTTATACGGAACGTGGTTTAAACCTCCCCTGAACCTTTTATCTTGACAGCTAGAGACCGGTGTCTAAAACGCTCGTTATGCCGCATTTAGCTGCGTTTTGCCGTGTTCGCGTCTATCAGCGTTTTTGAACAAAAAAGTTTTGGTTTTTTTTAATTGGAAACGCCTGTAAAAAGAAATGCTCCTAGACACGAGTTACTGTGTTTAGGTGTGTTTACAAGCTGTTTGGCGTTTGAAATGCCTCTGAACTGGCATCTGAACCCATTTTTTTGCATTCCAAAAAAAGCCGCTAAACTCAACTGCCTGGAAACGACCTTAAACGACCCTGTGTAGATGTACTGATAAGATAACATAGAGGAAAGTTCAGGGGCAGCTGAAGAAAACGCACAAATGCCTCTAAACATCCGTTTACCAGCAGCAGTGTGAGGCCTAAGGCTGGCCATACATTATACAATTTTCTTTTAGATTTACCAAAACTATATAATATGATGTCACACCTAAACACTTTCAATTTGTGTGCAATCAGGCAGGCCCTTGCGCTACATAGTTGACGGTAAATCTAAATGAAATTGAACAAGATAATTGTATAATGTATGGCCAGCTTAAGGGAGGCGTTATAGCCCCTCTCAAGGTTTTTTGCCTTCTGTGTCCTATTGAGAACATTTTCCCTTCACTTCCTTTCACTAAGGCCCCTTTCACACTGAGGCGTTTGAAAAACGCGTGCAAAACATCAAGCGTTATTGCTGCGTTTTTGCTGCTCTAACGCCCAGGCACTTTTCACACGCTTTTGAATCGCTAGCATTAAATAAATAGCACATCTCCCTACATTACATCCTGTTTACTTCCTGGTATTTTGACCTTTCCACAACCTCTGGGCGTTTTGCTGGCGCTTTTAACACGCTTTTAAAGCGCTTTACATTCATTTCAATGTATATGAGCATTTTTAATGCACTATTTTTAGTGCTCAGAATAAGCACAAAAAATCATGCTTTTTTAAATGTGTCGCCAGCGCGATGCCCCAGTGTGAATAGGTACATTGGAATTAATGGGCAGCATTTTAGAAGCGTTTTGAAAGCGCTATTTTTAGCACAGAAACGCTAGGATATCGCCTTAGTGTGAAAGTAGCCTTAGACCCCTTTCACACCAAGGCGTTTTTCAGGCGTTTTTTGCTCTAAAATTAACCCCCCAAAAACGCTCCCCATGCATGTCATTGGATGCTTTCACACCAGGCGTTGTGCTTGCTAGGCGTTTGCTAATAGTCCTGCAAGCAGCATCTTTTCAGCTTGTTTTGTGCACTCAAAATAGTGCTTCAAAATCACCCATGTCCATTGAAAACAATGGTTAAGCGCTTGAAAAGGGCTTGAAATGTGCACTGAAGCTGTGGAAAGGTCACATTATTGAAACACAAATGCTTGAAAAGAGCTTAAAAAAATGCCATTAGAGGGGCGCTATTTATATATCAAAAGTGCGGCAAAAACACACACTAAAATCATGGTGTTTTACAGGATTTTACAGGCTTTTTTCCAACGCCTTGGTGTGAAAGGAGCCTTAGGCTTGGTTCACACTAGTCCGATTCTCGGACCAACATTAGGAGCACAAATCACATTACGTCACAAAAACAATGATTCCCTATGAGAGCCGCCTTAACTGGTCCGACTTTGAAAAAGGTTCCTGTACTACTTTTGTCCGACTTTGATCCTACTTCAGCCCATTGAAAGGCATTGAAGTCGGATCAAAGTCGGATCAGTGTCTTCACTGATCCGACTTTGGCTCTGGGGATTTTGAAGGGGAACTCCACGACAAATTTTTTTAAAAAAATGGCATGGGGTTCCCCTTATAGTCATCGGGACAAATAGAGAATCTCCCTAACAGGGGAATAGAAAGCAATAAAAACCTGACAAGTATTCTAATCCCTCTCTATTCAATCTCAAACCGTCAGACGTCATCCCGCATTGTGGCCGCCGTCCAGAGGACAGAGAACTCTTGTACTGTATTATACTTTTAAAAGCCTATGGTACTGAAGAGTTTTCATGTGAGTGTACAATTTATGTTTTAATAAAGAGGTTTTATTTTATTTACTACACTATGAGGTCTGGTGCTTTCTTCCATTTCTATCTTGTATGAGCTGGGTCTCAATGCCAATTGGAGACTTATGCCTCTGTGTTTTTGGGATGAATGCCGCAAGCACTTATGGATACTCATTAAATAGAGTGCCATAATCTTCTGGTATCTATTTCTCCGCTGGATGTAGGGTGTCCACCTCATCCCTTTAAACCTGAACACATATAAATTACACAGGTTGTTCTGAGGCTAATTTAATGCAGATAAGGCACCAAGTGAGTTTAATTACCACCTTAACTGGTTCCCGACCGCGCGCTGTATATTTCCTGCTGCAGAGTGGCAGCGTCCCGCGAATCGCAGTATATAAGCAGCGGCTTGTGTGTGGGCAGCTAGCAGGCTGGAGCGCGGCGGCGCGCTCTCGTGCCTCTTGCACTCTGCAGGAGTGCGCCCGCGGCTCGGGCAGACCCAATGTCCACCAGCGAGCTGCGAAGACCTGCCAGAGAGAAACGGGGAACCGTCAAACTTCCCCGCTCTGTCAGTGGGCATGTAAGAGATCTACTGATCCATGTCACTGGGATCAGTTAGATCTCTTATGCCCATGGTAGCCCAGCCCCCTCACAGTTAGAACACGTCTAGGGAACACAGTTAACCCCTGGATCTCCCCCACATTTATACAGTAATCAGTGGATATTTAAATTTCTGATTGCTGTATAAATGTCATTGGTTCCAAAAAAGTGTCAAAAATGTCCGACATGTCCACCCCAATATTAAAATCTCTATAAAAATCGCAGATAGCCGCCATTACCAGTAAAAACGCCAGAAATTAATTCTCATGGTTTTTAAACGCTCTAAACTTTTGCGCAAACCAATCAATAAATGCAGATTGCGGGTTTTTACCAAAAATATGAGGAAGAATATAAATCAGCCAAAACTGATGAATAAATTTGTTTTTTTTATATTTTTTTTGGATTTGTATTTTAGCAAAAATATATATATTTTTTTTTTTGCAAAATGGTCTCTCTTTTTTGTTTATAGTTTATGATCAGAAATGACGCAGAGGTGATCAAATACCACCAAAAGAAAGCTCTATTTGTGGGAAAATAAGGACGCAAATTTTGTTTGGGTACAACGTCGCACGACCGCGCAATTGTCAATTAAAGCGACGCAGTGCCGAATCGCAAAAAGTGCTCTGGTCCTATAGTGGGAAATCCTTCCGGGTGTGAGGCGGTTAAAGTAGAACTAAACTCTAACAGAGAAATTTCTTTTGTAGAGCACTGTAAAAAAAACTATAGCTTTCCGCTATCTTTGTTTATGTTTACTCTCCCTGGGCCATGCAAATCCCATAAACTTTAGTTACGTCCTATGGAAATGTGTGCCAAAAGTGACTTACTGAAAAATAAATATACATACTCGCCTCCATGCTGCAGCATCGTCCTGATTCCTGTCCCCTGCTGCGGATGTCCCCCGTTGGCTCTAAGCCTGAGAACTGAGCAATAACATAACCACTGACTGCTAAGTTCTCCATCTTTTCACAGCAGACAATATTGATGGCAGTTACCACTCTCTGCTCTGCCTCACTGGCACTAACTGGAGTGTCGGGCTGGGGGGGGGCATAGGGTTCTGGAGCGACTTGCTCAGGCTGTCAACGACACACTCAGAGGCTGGCCAGGCATCTGGATGGATCCCAACACTATTGTCAGGATCCTTTAAGAGCCTGGACCATCTCTGTGACGTCAGCCAATAGCGGCTTTAGCTGTCAGCTGACTCTGGGTCACAGGAGAACACTGTGATCTGTGACCCAGAAGAGAAGTATGGCTAAAAAAATCTTTGGACATACTTCTTTTCTTAACATAGCAATTTTACTGAGGTGACTACTGTACAAGGTACCAGTGGCGCATTGACACAACTGCTTGGAGTCCAACTCAGGGGCCTGTAGGAAAGGGTGACTAAGTTGCACCTCAATTGTGTAAGTATTGTCACCTTTGAAAGGGAAATGCCTGTGAAAGTGTATGTTGAGGTTAGAACCCCTTCTAGGGAAATCCCTTACATGGTAGACATAGTGGGTGGGGTTAGTCTGTCCTTTATAATCTAGAACCGGAAGAGCCCGAGGGCAGGAGGTGATGAGAAAAGGCTATCCTTAGTACAATGACACGTGAGCTTGTAGCCCCAGAAAATTAACCCTTCAGGGTAGGCCCTCAACAGGCTTGACCGAATAACTCAATTATGGGGAAACCTACAGTGAGGACAATGGAAGAGCTGTGCAACCATCTGATATTCATGTTAGACTTACCATGTGCAGAATCATGGATATGAGGACTGAAAGAGCAGAAATGAAGATTGTGTTCCTAAACAACTGTTGTTACTATTATGCTTCTACTACAGTAATTATGTAGGCTGAATGTATGGACAGCCCTTATTTCTGGAGGTGGGCCTCAGGCCTGGAGAATGTGAGTGACCAAAGATGGCAGAGTTTCTCCATGTTACAGGTGTGTGAACCCTATCTCATCCCTGAGCAGTAGGACCGTGGGAGGGGCCCTTGGCTAGCATGGCTGTTGCTAGTGGCGAATCAAAGCCCTGCTTACAGATGCACCTTTTTGGTATGATTTAACTAAAAGCTGACATTTAAAAAGGGTTCACATTTTTGACGTTACAAGAACATGTGCAACAACGTATTTAGTTTAAAGTGTATGTAAATCATAACAGTGAACTTTTGGTTCCCTTTTGGTCTGTTAAATATACCATTGAGAACATTTTTTTATCTGTTTGATAAGTACAAAAAAAAACTTGTCGCTCTTATCAGACTGGTTCTGTGTATACTTTGTTTGTTATCTGAAACAGCCATCCCAGTCCTTATCTTTGACTACTTTATTAGCCTCTATGTTGTAAAGATGTGAGAGTGGGAGTGGATGAGTAGTTAAGCAAAACACAAGTGGGGGGGGGGGGGGGGGG
>BLSH010474455.1:824467-834783 GCA_018402905.1 Glandirana rugosa | reverse complement strand
TACAAATAATAAAGATTTCTTTTTTTTTTGTTCTCAAATCATAATGAAATTTACCAACCGTTTTTTTCGAGTATACTACGGTAGAAATAGGACACCATACCCAAAATGTCCGCACCAGGGGAAATTCTGTAGGGATTCATGTTTTTAGTCGTGAGATTGCAGTATTCTAGTCTGCATTTCCCCTAGGTAATATTTAAAATCTGGCCTGTTGGTGGGTCCCGAGGACAGGAACCACTGATCTAGAAGCTCAGCACCTTTTTTGTATATCAATAGCTATTTTTCTATACTTGCAGGGTCTTCAAAGAAGTAGAACATGGGAAGGTACATGTATTACTTGTGTAATGTATACCCAGGGGGTGCTGTGCATATTAGTTTTGAACACAGACACCACCAGGCCTGAATGGATTACCTGACAGCAGTCTGGGGAAAGAAAAAGAGGCAAGTGCTGATTTTTGTACTTAGGGATGTCTTAAAGGGGACCACGCCTGTAAAACCCATACCACAGGATAAAGATGGCATCATATGAGCTTTTTTTGCCAACCATTTAAAGTAATACTAAACTCTTGTTTTTTTTTTCTTTAGAAATAATAAACATGTTATACTTACCTGCTCTGTGTAATGATTTTGCACAGAGCAACATGGATCGTCCTCTTCTCTGGTCCCTCGCTGGTGCTCCTGGCTCCTCCCTCCTGTTGTGTGCCCCCACAGCAAGCAGCTTGCTATGGGGGCACCCGAGTCGAGCCGCAGCTCCATGTGTCCATTCACACACGGAGCCGCAATTCGGCCTTGCCCCCTCTCTCTCCTGACTGGCTAACTGACTTTGATTGGCAGCAGCAGGAGCCAATGGCGCCAATCAGGAGGGAGAGTCCCATACGGCTGAGGCACTTGTGCATATCGCGGGATAGAGATGGGCTCAGGTAAGTACTAGGGGGAGCTGCTGCACACAGAAGGTTTTTTCATCTTAATGCACAGAATGCATTAAGATAAAAAAAAAACTTCTGCCTTTACAACCACTTATGTATGAGAAGCAATATATTCTGGTGAGTGAGATTGGATGTGGGGCAGAGGTTTGAGCTTTTTCTCACATGGTGGACTGAAGAAGAATTTTGTGGAATACTTTACTGCACAATTTACAGGTGCTATTAGGACATTATGCTGTTTAAAAATGGACACTTTACTTATGTGATTTATAGCATTTGTATGATTAATGTGTATTATATATTTTGGATAATTGGTATGTGGGCATAGGCATGCACAGCCTATTGCATGAGGGTGTGCACCACAAAGCGCAAACACACATGAGTGTGTGTGTGTGTGTGTGTGTGTGTGTGTGTATATGCCAGAAGGGCAGAGATTGGTGTCCGTAGTTTATTTTATTGTATTTATTTTTCTACGATTTTGTTTTTTTATTATTTTTTACAATATTATATTTTATTATTTCTTTTACAATTTTATTTAGCAGCCCTGCTGGGGGGCTTTGGTGAACCTGTTGTCTCACTTTTGAGACAGAGAAAGGGAATGAAGACAGAGATTCCCCTTTCTCTGCAGCCAGGCAGCAGGGGGAATCTTCACAGTACAGGGTGATTAGGGTGTGCCCAGGCACACCTACCACCCTATGTGCGCACGCCTATGTATATGGGAGTATTGAAATCACAGCACTACCTCATATCTATATCTCGATCCGTGGTTTAGATGTAGATGAGACTTATGAAATTGTTTATCACTATTGAGGGAGCAGCAATGATGGTGGATAATATTTTTTCACTCTAATAGATTTCTATTTTTAATTTTAGTTTTTTATATGTGTCAGGTAGATTTATATTGGATCTGGTATTAATTAATATTTTTTTATTTATTTATTTCACTGTTGAACACAGTGCACAATGCACAGTTTTGGCTGATTGAGCACTTACCTGTGGCACAGTTGTTTGAGCACTATAAGGTACATGTATTGTAGAGATGTACTGCGCCTTTTATATTTGCTTTGACAAACACTGTTTTGATTTACATCTACATACAACATATTACATGGTAGGCAGCTTTATGTTTTACAAGGTGTTAGATGTTGTAAAACCACATATCACTTTTTACTGTTTGAGTTTATTCCCCTATTATGTACATTATACTGGAATTCAGCAGCACAATACATATCCAATCACTCTAAACTATGTGTTTCCTGTCTGTTAAAGTAAGCACACATTAACCAGATCTGGAATCCTTGATAATGAATAACCCATAGTGTAAAAATGCTTATTACATCTAAGCACTTGCAGCATCTAGGCATTGGTAACAGATTGGAAAACAAAGATTTTTTGGTCTTCCACCGAAAGCAAAGTCAAGAGAAGTGCTTGGATATATTAAACAGTGACATTACCACATAACTGGAAATATGCCATAAATCAAGTGGTGAAATTTCTATCTACAGGGATTTAACATTACGCCAGTCAGGAAAATAGTTTCCAGGCATTACTGTCCTTCATCTTATTACTTTTTGCTGGTTGTTTAAATCTGGATAATACTTCTTTGGCAGCACACAGGCAATTTCAAAGAAAACAAGAACTAAAAGCAGCACAAATCCTGGAATCCTTCACAGATATATTCTTCATTGGTAAGTTTTTATGTTCCTTACAGTAAATACATTATTATAGCTATAGAATGAAAGAGTTCAGTGGCTTTCAGCAATGATTATTATTGAAGGGTCAGTCTACCCTGTACTGATGTTCTCGTTTGGGTGGAAGCTGGTAAACTGAATCACTGCATGTTTTCTATATCCTGTGGGGTCACCTACCATGGGATCTTTGCATCTCTGCATGAGTTCTGGGATTTAACTTGTCTTGTTGGATTCAGAATTTGTTTTGCATTTGTTTTACATGACTTGACAGCACGCTGTTAAAGACAAGATCTCCAGCGGAGAGATCTTACTAATAGATTCCCTTAGAGACATAGGAGGTTAGTCATACATTTGGCCCATTATCTTCTACCAGTCTTAGGTTGCATTAATTCTACAAAGACAAGCTTGACATTGAAGGGCAGGGAAATCATCAACATTGATGTTATCACTGGTCTTGTAACCTTCTGCCTCATGCTGTTGGAATATATTGTATAACTGATATATTATGCAGCACTCCACACAGGGCCTTGAACCATTGGGATTAGTCCTTGAAAAGCAAAATCCACAATAATACAGAAGTCTAATTTCTTTACACAATACTAATTTAAATTAAATCAAATGTGTGCAGAATGTGTTACCATAGTTTATTGTATAGGGACTCGGGTTCTCTTGATTAATAAAAAATATTAAGCTAGGCACCAGAGGAGCATTCCAAATGCTGTTTCAAAGTCAACAATAATATTCACAGATATATATAAACCAATCTAACTAGAGAGCTATCCCAGGCTACATAACTAGACATACAGTGACTACATACTTGCCAAATGCGCCGGATTTGCCGGTATGGTCATGCTTTTTAGTAAGCTGCCCCGCCATGGCCGTGTCCCGGGCTGCGTTCCGGAAAACAGAGAAGCAGGGAAAGCTTATTGTAATTTTTGTCATTGCTGTCAAATACATCATACGCTATTATCAGGACTGAAATTACCCCCCAACCTCCCTCCGCATTTTCCAGCGATCTCATGCAGGACTGAAGGACAACCCTGAGGTGGAACATTCTGTCTACTGGCTACTGCTGTTTGTGTGGACGAGACTCAGAGATCCCGCCCTCCGGAAAGAGGCTGAACTCTCAAAGTTTGGACATAAGCTAAGCTAGCTGGATGGTTTAATTTGCTTGTACCTCTATGCTAAGCTGTGAACTGTATTGGATTTGAAGGGTTGTCTGTACTAACAGCCCCAGGGCCACGGGCAGGGCTAAGCTGTGTATTTGATGCCTGTGTATTACTGGAGCCTATGTACAGTGCTTGGTGGTTGCCATCACTATTGTGTTGAAGTGAACTGTGAGGCAGGAACCTGTGTACAAGGAGCTCAGAGGATGCCAATAGTCAAGAGAAAACACTGGGGTTTCCAGTGCTGCCTGGGGAAACTGGGCTGTCACTAATGCAAGTAGATATTGTGCCCAGAGAATACTGTCTGCTGTTTCTGAGAGCCCAGATGGGAGCTGCTGCTCAGAGACCACATGGTAGCTGGTACTGGTGTTGCTGATGTGACCACATGGCAGCTGTCATTGACATGCCATATTTATTTAGAACTAATTGACAACTTAAATATGTGGCCCATAAACTAAGGCAAATGAACTAAAACCCAGACTTCCGTATATGAGGAAAACAAGCAAATCCTATCATACAATCAGGACTCAGGGCCTAAGCAACTTATAACCAGATTGTATGTGTGGTGTTAGATACACACAGGTTTTCTGCTCAACAAAGCTTAAGGTGTTTTATATATTAGTATTCCAACCAGAAATTCATTTCACTTCATTTCCTATCAATACAAACTTGACAGAGGTTCTAATTCTTCTCCACTCTATTAAAAATTAAAAGAAAATAATAAATTGCCTTAAGGTAGGCATTCACTTTTTTCTGACCAAATGGTGAGATTTATGGTACATCAAGCATCAAAAATCCTAATTTTTTTTGATTTTACGAACTGTATAAAGGCCATCCATGTGTATAAAGAAAAGACAGGCTTTGCCACGTTGTATAATCACAAGATAACACTTTGAACAGATAGTTTATGGTTTGATTACATTGATTGTGGTCCAGATAGATAACTGTCATGTTTAATTTGGCAAAAATGACAGAAAACTATTGCTTTTGGCTTTCGTCTCTACGCTATTCCATTAAATCCAGTAAACAAATCATCTGTTTACATTGCTTTATTTGGTTTAATACAATTATCATTTTGTTCCTTGCCATCTGGCAGAAAACATAGAATCTCTATGTACTGTATGTCTAGTCTTCAGTGGGTATACAAAATGGATCATGTTTTATGTTTATTTTTAGACACTTTTCACTAATACTGAAGAGATCAGTTAATAGTTTGACATTTTGAAACTTTTCTGCAAAGCAGTATTTATGCTGCTTTTTATAGAAAATAATACAAATTTTCCTATATCTGCTATGTAACTATGCTCATATTATTCCAGATTACAAGTGGATCATTAGAAACACTTTTCAGATATATGTTCAATCTGTTTTTTGTGTCGGTTTCCATTGTTTAAAGTTTAGCTGCACTACATGTAGGTATTGTGCTGGCCACCTTACTGTGTGGTCTGCTTAAAGTGATTGTAAAGAAGATGATTATAAATCAGAAAGATACTGTGAGCGGACCCTCAATGCCGTAAAACATTGAATCTTTACTAATATTTGGCGTTTGCCCATAGATATCCCTCACACATATACTGGTCTGCACGTGTGTTTTTTATCCCCTCAGGTTGTTTAAAGTGATTGTAAAGTTTGATAAAAAAAAAAAATAAAAACAAACATTTCTATACTTAACCTGCTATGTGCAATAGAATTGCAAACAGCGCCAACAAACCTCTTCATCTCGGGTCCCCCTCTGGTGCTCCTGGCCCCTCCTCTCTGTCTAGTGCCCCCATGGGAAGCTGCTTCCCATGGGGCACTTGTGCATGCTCGCTCCCAAACACAGACAGTGGGAATCAGCCCTGCCATCCCACCCCCCTCCCCCCACTCCCTCGTCACCGGCTTTCGTCGACAGCACAGGGACAGCCCAATGACTCCTGGTACCCCAGAAAAGCCAGCGAGACCCACCCAGAAGTGAGAGGACAGAAGAGCTGCAGATGTGCACAGCCCTGGATCGAACGAGAGCTTGGGTAAGTAAAAGAGGGGGTGAGGGGCTAAAATCAGTGCCTAAAATGTTTTTTACCTTAATGCAAGGAATGCATTAAGATAAAAAATGTACCATCTTCTCAAAAATGTTAGTCAGGTCCAGCTGCTCCCAGGCATTCAAGCCGCAATCTCTATTCAGTCCTATCTAGTCAGTTTGAAACCTGCCCCACCATAATGAATGATTGAATTCCTCCCACATCAGGACCAAGGGATTGGCTGTCCTGTCTCTGTGCACTGCAGTATGGAATCATGGAATGGGTTTGCTGAGTCATTTACTCCATAAGGGGGTTTGAGTATATATATTATTAATTATTAAATACTATGCTCTCTCACATTCCTTTCTTTGGAATAATGTATAGTGTCAATATAGCTTGTGAAAATGACACTTTATAGACGTTAACTCTGCCCTATTAATTTAAGGAATTTCACAGAATAAGGTTGCGCAAATTCTAATACTTCACCTCCTTTTTTGTGATTTGTTATTATGTATATATTTGATATTGTGATTACGTTTTCTTTATATTTTTTCTTTGGCCTCTCTTATATCCATAATGTAATTTCTGTAAGTGTATTATATTTTAAGATAATAAAAATACAATTTACAAGGAGGTATATAATGTAAATTTTTCCATATGTAAACTAGAAAGCATTTCCTTATAATGTGTGAAGTTACTCTTTCTTCGCAGGCTCATACAAATGGGTTTTCTGATTTACAATATATCAAGGAAGTACAGTATTTGTTTTCTCAGAAAAAGAGAAATTTCTAGGTGAAAGGATGTTACTAGAAAACACAGAAAAAACAAAGATAGCTAACATTTTCAGAATATAAGTGCACCATACTCAGTATAAACAAAACTGCAAAGCATTCTAAACCTGTGAAATCGTAATCTAATACATTCAAAAATGCCTGAAACATTCAGATAAATAAACCATGAATATTTTAGATTATACATAGGCCATAGATGGAAAAAATATTGTTTGTATAAATAACATTATAAGGTTTGGAAATTCCACTTGTATGTAATTGTTTTTTTAAGAACTACAGTGGGCCTGAATAAAGTTGAAAATGCCCAAATATAGCCAATTGGAACTCTATCAATAAAAAACAAAAAAGAAAGTGAGTGCTTTAACATACGGTATCTTTATCAGTCCCTAGCGCGAGGGAGAACTCCCACCGTGCCACCATGCAAAATTAATGGCAAAGGATTGAAGGAGCAACTCCTTCAAAACATAGACAGGACTTTGCAGGCACACCATAGGCACTTGGTATCATAAAAAAGTATCTTTATTACAACAATTTGATGACATATACTAACATATACATAAAATCACCCTAAACTGAGCAGAAAGGCACCACCCGTATAACCAGCAGTTAGGAGGTAGAGTTCTGTATATACAGTATTCAGAGTAGGCTAAAAGTAGCATGGAGGACATTCATAGAGTTCCCAATATTTGCTAATCAAAGGCGATACTTTTAGCCTACTCTGAATACTGTATATACAAAACTCTACCTCCTAACTGCTGGTTATACGGTGGTGCCTTTCTGCTCAGTTTAGGGTGATTTTATGTATATGTTAGTATATGTCATGTATGTGATCAAATTGTAATAAAGATACTTTTTTTATGATACCAAGTGCCTATGGTGTGCCTGCAAAGTCCTGTCTATTTTTTGAAGGAGTCGCTCCTTCAATCCTTTCCCTTTATCAGTCCCTAAAACCCAAATTACATTGATTAATATAATATAGCATGAAAAGCTCAAACACTTTGGGGTAATGCCAAACCCCACATCCTACACATCGTTATTGGCTTATTGCTATGACGGACTGTCTTACTGGATGGTAGATCTGTACAGAAGGCAAGGAGGAGGGCAAGTTTCCCACTATATAACAAGATACCAAGAGGATTTTCAAGGCTACTGCATGTATACACAGGTTTCCTTTTGTACCCATACCATACACCTTCAGCATTTTGTTTTAGTCTTTAACATAATAGTATTTTTGATCTATGTTCTTTCAAATGGGAGAGGAACTACATTTATTTTAGCACCTGACACGCTTTCATTTTTTGACTTTATGTATTAACCTGTTCTTGCTGAGAACTGGGGTTACTTCTCAGCCACTAATCAGCATCAGAACACCCTGAATTTTACATTTATTTTGCGGATGTAGGTTAATTACTGTATCTTTATCCACATCCTTCAATACACCATTAAGAATTGAGCATAATTTTACATAAATTAAGGTATGTAAAACTCATATTTTATTATATAAATTACATTTTTTTTCCTTGGTTGCACAGTTGTTACATGCTGAGGAAGGGTGTCCACAGAGGCTAAACTAAAACAGTAAATGTACTGCAATTATCTGAAATAAAATTATGTTTGGTTCAACCTATGTTTCTTATTGAAGTCTTAAGCTAATGTAGATGCTGGTGCCACAGCCATACTATCTGGACAGACTAGGTTTATGGAAGTAAGTCAATGCAAAAGTGGTATTTTAAACCGAACAGTAAGAAATTCTACTTTTAGGTGCATACAACTTGTATTTGAGTTCAGTTCGAGATGCTTCTGACATTATTTACATTTCATTTATGAGTGCATTTGACCCTCTTTAGACCTGTAGCTGATCTCTATTTAAGTTAAATTAACCTGTTTCAAGCTGCTTTTGCTTTTTTATTGACTTGGAGAAAGAAGCAGTTCTAACCTGAACAAAAGAAAAGCCTGTGTTGACATTAAAGTTGACTTGAACTAAAAAAAATAAGTTTGCTATGTGTAGTTTCAAGTAAATGTAGTTTTTGCCTTCCTTGTAACCAAGGAGAGCAGTTATTGTTTAGTAATGTCTGTTCTAGGTTCTGCTGGCGCAGGCTGAGCTACTTTCCTCTGCATCCCAATGAGCTCTGGGATATAGAGGGTGGAAGAGCTTAGACCGTGGTCTGCATATTTACGCCTCTTCAGCCAATCACTGGTCAGGAGAGTGAGTGACCAGCTGAGGGCTGAGAGGAGTATAAATAGGCTGGGGCCTAGAACAGCTTCCTTTTGTTCCCTGGGGGAATAAGACCCAGCCTGAGGGCTGGGGCATCCCTGGGATATCAGCTGAAGCATGAAAGAATACTTTTTGCGGTCTCTGCTTCTGCTTGAGCTCAGGGAACTCTGGCCTATCCTCCTGAACACATGCAGAAAGTTCATCTGAGAATGCAGGACACAGGTAATTAAGTACAGAAGCTGTGTGATACTGCAGGGACAACATAATATTCAGGACACAGTGAGTACCAGCCTTTTGGACTTTCCTTTGCTTCACTTGGGAGAGCTTTTCACAGTACATAGAGGACTTACCTGCTGCAGAGGAGTCCCTGTGTGCTCTCACCCAGAAGCAGCGGATCCTTAACGACAGTTTGTTAGATGTTTTTTTGGAGTATCCCAAGGCTCACTTCCTCCCTTTCCTAGTTTTCTTAGCAAAATAAACTGCAAAAAGACATGAACAGCCTGTTTTCTGACTAGAGTGATTGTGAACTACCGTGTGCCTGGCTGCTATGTGCCAATCAATTGAATGGAACCTAGGACAAAACAGCCAGACCACTTGCAGGTCTGTGCTACATATGTTATAGGAAACATATAGAAATGTTAATGGTCTCTAAGCAGTACCCTGTAAATATTTAATTGGTTTTGGATTCCTTCTAAAAATAAAAGTTCACTTTCTGTGCCTAGGCATTCTGGTTCTGTAGCCTCATAGCAGTACTGTGTATCTGAAGTCAGATAATCTATGGCACTGCTGACTGCTAGTGATGTGAGATTTGGAGTGGGATTTGGTGAGGTGATGCTACTGCTATGCTGCTGACTGTTGCTGGAGAGAAAGCTGTAACTGATGACCTGCAGTGCAAGGATTTCTCTGCTCCTGCTTGATTTATTCTGTGGAGCTATACATTCTCCAACTCTCCTACAGCTTCAAATTTACACCATTAGTACAGTAAAAAGAGGGGCACATATTAGAAAAACCCTGCTCCTCTTATGGGGAAATAGTCTGCTGCAGATAGCATACACATAATACTGGTGACTAGTTCTATGCCCTGTGCTTGCCTTTTTGGGTGGGGGGGGGGTGGGGGGGGGCAGCTTCCAGAGTTCCAGTCAACTTTCAGCTGCTCATATCTGTTTTTGGTCAGATTGGGAAAAATGCCCAGTCTTTGGACAAAGCAGATGTCCCCAACTGATTTCTTTTATAGGGTACATTAATCAGATAGGTTGGATAGTTGTTGTTAAGATAAGCAGCATCACCAGCATCTCTCTTCCTTACTCTCCTTCCTTTATACAAATTCTTCATCCCCCAAATTGAATTACCGCATGATTTTTTTTGTGCTTAGATCTCTTGGGAAGAATTTATAATGATGCACTTAAGATGCATACTGTACAGACAGTACTTACTGGCTGTGCAGATATAATTAAATTCTTCTTGAAACATATACTATGTTACCAAAATGATTGGGACGCCTGCCTTTACACACACATGAACTTTAATGGCATCCCA
>BLSH010474455.1:787185-805267 GCA_018402905.1 Glandirana rugosa | reverse complement strand
GGTGGTTATGTCTCGGGGGGGAAGGGGTTAAGGGGGTCATATCTTGGGGGGTGGTGGGGAATTGGGGAAGGGGGGGCTCTGTATTGGTGGAGATTGGTGGTGGTGGGGGGTTCTATACTGAAGGAATTGGGGAAGGGGGGCTCTGTATTGGGAGGGGATGAAAGGTTTAGGCTAGAGGTCAGTATTGAGGGAATAAGGGATACAGGGAGGGGAGCACTGTAGTGGGAGGGGAGTAGCTCTGTACTAGGAGGCAGTGGCGGCTGTTTTTTTGGGGGGGAGTGGCAAATAACCCCCCTCCTTCGGTCAGCCGGTGGCAACCTCACTGCTCCTCCTCTCGCTTCTGCTCAGTCGGGTCACCAGCATTCCCCTGCCACCCCCCTCGTAATCAGTCTGTCAGTAGTCAAGTCCCACACTGAACTCATCAAGGTTGTGAGTAGGCCGGCGGTGGATGGGCGTCTTTTCCACTGCATCACAGCGGCTTCCGCCGTGCGTCTGCTCCTTCCTCCTCCTAAGTGTCCAATAGGATTGCCTTTCCTTTCAGCCAATCAAGTGATAGGTCTCTGGGCCAGCTTCCTGATTGGCCGGGAGGAGGATCAGTGTGAGAATAGTGAATTTGCTATTGTCACCCAACTGGGCCCACCCTTTTTTGAAGCCTATTAGAGCCTCTGGCTCTAATCACTTGCTTCAACCCCCCCCCATTGGAATCCATGCGTCCAGCGCCCTCCATGTAGATCAGGGGGGCGGATGCATGGATGGGGCGGCGGCGTATGTGCGCCCCTAATGGACCGGCCACCACTGTTAGGAGGGGAGAAGAGCTTTAAGTTGGAGGTCTGTATTAAGGGTGACGAGGGTGGAATGACTGGGTCACTGTGAAGGCGCTCCTTGCTGTAATGTACTAGCATTCACAACATACAGCATTTGCACTATATGGCAAATGACCCCATCCAGCTGACAGGTGCATACATCTTCCCCCACTCTTCTCTCTGGGTTCGGTCTGTTTGGCCACTTGAATGGCCGGACAATGATGACATCACTCCCGCCCAAAGTGGCGCTGTGACGCTAAGTTGCGCATGCGTGGCTCAGTGTACAACACCCCTGACAGGCAGGGAGAAGCAATTATAACAGAACAGGCCAATAGAATCTCTTCTGTCATCCAAATCCTATCTGGCAATGTTTTTTGGATTTTTAGGTGCAATTCCGCTTTAAGAGAAGTGGTCATTGGATGAAAAGCAACCCACACAGCGGACATGAATGAAGAGTGAGAAAAGAGGAGCATGAAAGTTGCCGGGGATATGGGGAGCTGTCATTTGCTCTCCTCCAAGTGACAGCAGGACACCCTCCATGCAGCCGGAGGAGCGCAGGCACTGGCTGGCGGTGGGGTGGGGGCGGTGTTTCCTCCTGTCCTGCTCTCACCCCAGTCTCATCACAAAGGGCTGATCACAGGAGGGAAGCCATGCTCCGGGACTCCGGCTACAATGGAGATCAATGATTCGGCCAGTGTGGTCCTCACAGGGTACCATTCATATACCCCACCCCGGACCATGGCCGAGGAGAACCTACTCACCTCCATCAGGTAAGTCCTTCTAGAGGAGGGAGATCCCTGCGGTATCCAATCCTGGAGGATGAGGGACACATAGATTGTCAGCTCCTGTGCTGTCTTCACAAACAGATGGAGGTCAGTAAGGATGAAATGGTCAGCTGTCTGGGGTCCCAGAATCTAGGGGTGGGGGGGCTTGGGGGTGTTTAAAGTTCTGCATTTCAGCGATCTTCATAGAAAGCAGACTTTTCTAAAGTTTAGACTTCTCTCTGGCAGCCTTTGAATTGCTCCCATACAGCTACTTTCACACTATTCTGCATGGTAAAATGCAGCGTTTTAACTGTATATTCAGAGTTTTACCGCAAATGCAGCGTTTTTACTGCATATTCAGCATTTTACTGCGAATGCAGCGTTTTTACTGCGTATTCAGCTTTTTACTGCGCATGCAGCGTTTTACTGTGTATTCAGCATTTTACCGCATACTGATCGTTTTACTGTATATTCAGAGTTTTACCACAAATGCAGCGTTTTTACTGCGTACTCAGCGTTTTACTGCACATGCAGTGTTTTTACTGCGTATTCAGCATTTTACTGCGAATGCAGCGTTTTTACTGCGTATTCAGCTTTTTACTGCACATGCAGCGTTTTTACTGCATATTCAGCATTTTACCGCATACTGATCGTTTTACTGTATATTCAGAGTTTTACCGCGAATGCCGCGTTTTTACTGCGTATTCAGCTTTTTACTGTGCATGCAGTGATTTTACTGCTTATTCGGCTTTTTACTGCGCATGTAGCATTTTTACTGCGTATTCAGCTTTTTACTGCGCATGCAGCGTTTTTACTGCGTATTCAGCGTTTTACTGCATGTGCAGTGTTTTTACTGCATATTCAGCATTTTACTGCGAATGCAGCGTTTTTAATGCATATTCAGTTTTTTACTGCACATGCAGCGTTTTTACTGCGTATTCAGCATTTTACTGCACATGCAGCGTTTTTACTGCATATTCGGCTTTTTACTGCGCATGCAGTGTTTTACTGCGTATTCAGCTTTTTACTGCGCATGCAGGGTTTTACTGCATATTCAACGTTTTACTGCATACTTATTGTTTTACTCTATAGTCAGCGTTTTAGGTACGCCGGGATGGACGCACGGACGCGGGCGCACAGTACCTGCATGTCAAAGCTTAAAAAGAAAAAAGAGATAAATAAGACCAATGTGATGTTGAAGTTATTTGTATTCATTGTCAAGGCATCTTTGTGACATGTAAATGTTTCCAACATGTAAATGAATTTGTCGCAGTTTGCGCCATTTGTCGGCAGATTTCTACTGGCCCGTACACGCAATCCAAAAATCGAACTACAGATCTTCCTTTTTCTTTTTTCTTTTTTTTTTTTTGCGTGCTAATCTTAGATCAAATTGGAAGAGTTTACTAAAATTATGAAAATTCACATACGACAGAATAAAAAATGTGAAGTGATGTGATGTGTTGTAGTGTATTTGTATTGTATTTTCAGACGACAGCTGTACTGATTAAACGAAAATCGTACGATCTGATCTGGTATCGTACAAGAAAAATTTTCATGTTTGTTCGAAAAATATCGGATGAACCGTCATGATCGGCTCTCGAAAGCTCTGTACTAAGGATCCGATTATCGTACAAGATTCGAAAGCGGGATTTTTTTGTACGATTTTCGGATCTTGTGTACGGGCCATTAGGGTGTGGGGCATTACATATTCCAGGGACTGTTTGTTAAATCCTGCAGAAACGTTATACAAACTTAAGTCAGAAAGAAAACATTTGTGTGTGCTGACCCTATATAGAAAACAAACAAATACTGAGGATTGTTTGAATGGATCAGCAGTCTTAAGGGCACCTTCACATCACAACGCATCCATTAACGCACACCTGTTACATTGCTTTTTTTTTTATTTGTTGTAATGCATTGGTGTTGGTTTTATATGAATTGCATTTGTTTTTTGTTTTGTCTTGTTTGCCTTAATTTGCCTTGCAGTGAGTTGCGTTTATGTGCATTTGTGCGCGTTTGTGTGCATTTAAACGCATTGCGTTGCTCTGAAAAAAGTAGTGCATGTCATTATTTTTTTAGCGCTAGGCCAATACAATGCAAGGCGCTGGTGTGAATTGCATTCATAAGGAACCATTCTTTTCCCAGCACATCTGTGTGAATTTACCCTAAACCCTGGCTCACAGTCACACCAGTGCGGCTTACTCAGCACAACTTCATAGCCGACTATTCAGTGCAATTTCATCGAGGCTTGCTGACATTCTATGCAACTTCATGTCATTGCAAGTCACAATGATATCACACAGAAATAGCGCAGACCTTTTTTGAACAGCTCCATTGCCACAATTAGAACGCGACTTGTCATGCGACTTTGAACTGTGAAGTCGCACTGGTGTGAATCAGTGATTGAAATCAAGCCAGATTTCTAAAACATATCTACTTGTAGCTGTCTGATTAATTGTACGATCCAAAATTCTGGTCAGTTAGGAAAGAAATGGTACTGCAATTGACTTTAAAGTATTAATATTGTAAAGCGCTGCGCAAACTGTCAGCACTATATAAATCCTGCATAATAATAATAAGAAGAATAATAAATATAAATATTGAGTTGCTTGCTTTGCATCATATTTTAGAATAGTCATGGATAAGTAAAGCAGAACGAAAACTGTTGTGGCTATAGAAATCCTGCATAATGATGATAGGAAGTATGTTGAGGTTTCAGGAACGTTCAGATCTGAAAACATTTAAAATAACGGTGGTATGGCAGAGAGTCATATTTTCCAGTACCATGCAGACTGCGCCACTAATCCCACAGAGGAAAGCTGCCAAGTCTCACTTTTTTGCTTCATTTAGTCTCTAATAGCTGTAATTTAGAACAATATGCTGCTCTGCAACATCACACAACTCTCAGATATCCCAGCTTTTGTACAGCTATGGGGGGACACTTCAATGCATTCTTGTAAATGTAATAAAAGTTGTATCAAGTTCTTCATCGAGCAAAAAAGCACCAGCCTACTCCAAAGACTTGCAATTCCTTAAAGGATCATTTACAACAATTTTTTTTTTATAGTTTTAGACAGAGTGGAGGAGGATTAGAACAACTGTCAGGTTTTTATTGTTACCTGTGTCCCTGTTAGGGAAATTCATCCTCTCTATTTGTTCTGGCGATTATTATCAGTGAGATGGGATGAGCACGGCTTTGGTCCAAGTTTGGATTTGCTGGTCGTGTGATTACCAGTGTTGCCAACTGTATTTTCCTGGCAGCCAGTAAAAAAATGGGCACTTTTCTCCTGCCAGTGACAGGAAAAAGTTGCCAGTAAAAAATATAGCGGTGACCCATGGCTCAGAACTGCGCATGCGCAGTTCCTTTCCGGGCCGGCCGAGACCATCCTAGTGTCTGCTAAAGTGTGTTTGGGTGGTGCCAGTGGGGGACGGGTCTGGCGGAGGTGGTGCCTGAGCGTGTTGTGTGATGTCATGGTGTAAGGGAGCAAAGCGGAGCAGCTGGAGCCTCGTGTGCGAGTCTGCAGGGCGGGGGGCAAGGCAAGCCGGGAGCAGGACTGTCGGTGCTGTTTGTCCTGGAATGGATTGAATGGACCACCTGGTGGGGAGAGAGATTGTCATTGTGACTCAGGAGGGGACGTGTCGTGTTAGTGAGGTGTCATCATCTGTGCTGCTGCCCACTGCTGTCAGTGTCACTGTGACAGTCAATTTCATGTCTGTGTGTGCCGCCCATTTTAATTAGTCCTGTCCCTGAGCTACTTAGTATATCAAAAATTAAATAAGAAATATGTTTTCTGCATTAATATCTACCTTAACCACTTGCCGGCCACGTAATGACTATTTACTGTGGCAAAGTGGCAGCGTAGCGCGAAGATTCGCGCAGACGCAGCTAGGGGGCAGGCGCTCTCATGCCCACGGCGCGCTCCATGAGTGGGGCCGCAATGTCTGCCAATGACCCGCGATCACCTACTACAGAGGAAGAAGGGGGAACCGCCAATGTAAACATGGCGGTTCCCCGTTCTGACAGGCGGCATGACAGTGATCTACTGATCCCTGTCATCGGGATCAGTTAGATCTGTCATGTCCCTGCCAGCCCAGCCCCCACACAGTTAGAATACACCTAGGGAACATAGTTAACCCCTTGATCGCCCCCTACTGGTTAACCCCTTCCATGCCAGTGACATTTACACAGTAATCCGTGGCTATTTTTAGATCTGATCGCTGTATAAATGTCAATGGTCCCAAAAAAGTGTCAGTTATGTCCGATATGTCCGCCGCAATATCACAGTCCCAATAAAAATCGCAGATCGCTGCCATTACTAGTAAAAAAAAAAAAGTAAAAACACCATAAATCAATTCTCATAGTTTGTAAACGTGGCAACTTTTGCGCAAACCAGTTAGTATACACCTATTGCGATTATTTTTTTTACCACTAATGTGTAAAAGAATGTATAACGGTCTAAACTGATGAATAAATTTGTTTTTTTATATATTTTTTTAGATATATATTATAGCAAAAAGTAAAAAATATTGTTTTTTTTCCAAACGTGTCGCTCTTTTTTTGTTTATAGTGCAAAAAATAAAAACCGCAGAGGTGATCAAATACCATCAAAAGAAAGCTCTAGTTGTGGGGAAAAAAATTACGTCAATTTAGTTTGGGTACAACGTCGCACAACAGTGCAATTGTCAGTTAAAGCGACGCAGTGCTGAATCGCAAAAAGTGCTCTGGTCAGGAAGGGGGTAAATCCTTCTGGGGCTGAAGTGGTTAAATCACATTGCTAATTGCATATTGTACGTGTTTATAGCATAAATACTGAAATTTGCACGTAAAACTGTAATTTCTAAATTTTGGAAATGCCAGTAAAAACTTTCCTGTGCCAGTAAATTTTAATCTGGTAGGTTGGCAACCCTGGTGGTCATATTAGGTCAATGATGTCATGAACATCGGAATACCCTGGCCACAGCTGTTTGGGCACTGATTTGGAAGGAGTGACAACTTGCTTCTTGGTTCAGTCCAGACTCCGGACATACTTTCAAACAAAAGCTGTGCTAATTCCTTGTTGTCACCAGAACAAGAATAGAATGGAAATCTGTCAATTGGCCACTGGTTCTGGTGTAGGGTTGCTACCTGCCCAGGATTCACCCGGACAGTCCGGGTTTGGAATCGTGTGTCCGGTTTTCAGACCTCCTGAAACCCGGACACATTATTGAGAATGGACTGCCATTCCCCAAGTAACTGAGTACCACAACCACCAAGTACATATATGTGCGCACAACCCCCCACCCCCCATACATGGACAGGGGAGGGTTTGATTTCTTCCTGCTCCTGCCCTTACCCCTTTGTCTGCCACCCACCCAATCCTCAGTGTTCTGTGATCGGGAAAGGGATGCATGGGCTCGAAATTTGAAACTCAGCAGCCAGTAGAAGATACATCATGGAGAAAAGGTGTCAATGCTTGAGCCTCCATCCTCAGTGAGCTCACCACCCAATGTCTGGAGTCTCCCCCCTACCTCCCTTCTCTTTCCTGCTTCTGAATGAGTGTGTACACTAAGATAAGGGGGACTCAGATATAAGGGGGGCCCTGTGAACTCTGATGTAAGGGGGCTTTGGGAACCCTGATTTAAGGGGAAATTCTGGGAACTCTAAAGTAAGTGGGAGTTTTGGTGAGCAGAAGTCCCCTTACATCAGAGTTCCCTCTTACACCAGAGTCATCAACGTTCCTTATTAAAATTAATTGCCACGCGCTGCTAAAGTGTTCGGGTTTGGATTGAAGAAAAGGTGGCAACCAGGGGAGGGCTGGGCCAGCGGGCAGGGTGGCAATTGCCCCCCAGGCCACCCCAACTTACATTCGAAATGGCTGGCGGCCTTTGCCCACTAACAATATTTTCTTTTTGTGGAGGAAGTAGGGGCCAGGGGCATGGCCGCCAACTAACTGCAAGCAGAGGGGGTCACCCAGGGCCGGCCCTACCATGGATGATGTCTATTATAGGAGCGGGACTTCGTATGACAGCGTCCACACCAGGTAAGCAGGAGATGCCCGCTCTTTGTAATCTGGCGGCTCTCCTCTTTCTGCATTGCAGGCTGCATTGTATGGGCACTGATGTGGCTGCATTGATGGGCACTAATGAGGCTGCAGGGAACTGATGAGGCTGCATTGATGGGCACTGATCAGGCTGCACCTCCTTTGTTGCTATTAACATTAAATTATGTTACCACATTGTATCATATTTGTTTTGCTTCATAACATCAATATCTATTATAAAACCAGTTGGGCATGGATGGTGAGCTGATTCGGTGGTTCAATGGGCCACTTTACTGGACTTGCCCCCCAGGCCTAAGACTGCCAGCCCTCCCCTGGTGGCAACCCTATCCTGGTGTCCTTGGTGACAACCAGGGATTTCCTTTCACTTCTTGTTTTGGCTATGGTGAAGGGAAATCTCCCCTATGGGACCAAATGGGCAAAAAACCCTGACAGGGGTTATAATCCTCCCCTACTCTATTGAAAATACAAAGAATGTGGCTTTAGTCTGGTTTATTTTAGTTTTAGTTCTACTTTAAGTTTTCCCATGCTAACTAATGTGAGTCAAACTCAATTACCCAATCAGGCAATACACTCTGATTGTGCACTCAGAATTCTGAAATGGTCGTTTGATTCAGTTTGACTGAATCCGATCAAGGACGAGTCTAGAGCCTGGTACACACGATATGTTTCTTTTTATTCAGGGAGTTCTGGAAGAGGTTGCTGTACCAACGATGGCTGTACAATTGTATGCAGATTCAATTGTTTTGATCAAATAACATATCAATTGGATTCACATTATCAAAGCGTTTATGGCCACCATACGTCTGATAGGATAAAAATGAGATGGTTTATTTAAGTCCTCATTATGCATAGTTTTGAGAAATCTAAAGTTGACTCTCCAAAGATTGTATGGTCAGATTGTAATGTGTGTAGCGAACAATCCTGTTTAACCACTTCAGCTCCGCAAGATTTACCCCCCTTCCTGACCAGACCATTTTTTGCTTTACAGCACTGCGGTACTTTCACTGACAATTGTGCGGTCGTGCGACATTGTACCCAAATACAATTTTTGTCCTTTTTTCCCCCACAAATAGAGCTTTCTTTTGGTGGTATTTGATCACCTCTGTGTTTTTTTGATAAATAAACAAAAAATGACCAAACAATTTTAAAAAAAAAAGTACTGTCATTTTTTACTTTCTGCTATAAAATATATCCAATAAAATTTTTTTAAAAAAAATCAAATTTAGACCAATATGTATTCTGCTACATATTTTTGCTAAAAAAATCCCAATAAGCGTATATTGTTTAGTTTGCACAAAAGTTATACAAACTATGGGATATATTTACGGAATTTTTATTATTTTTTTGTATACTAGCAATGGAGGCGATCAGCGACTTGTAGCGGGACTGAGATATTGCGGTGGACAAATTGGACACTAACTGTGTCTCTGCTTTGCAGGAACATAGAGTCCATCCCTTCCTTACTGACAGAACGGCAATCTGCCTTGATTACAAAGGCCTGTGTACCGAATGATCAGCGGTTGCCAATGGACATTGAGTCCGCGGGACCGGCTGATCGGCTCCCGCTGTGTAGAATCACAGTGGGAGCGAACCGCTGGCGGTGCACGCTCATGCCCGCTACCCAGAAGTGCAGGATAATGTATATGTAGCTATGTGCTCCCTTGGGAGTGGCTGGTAGTAGTGGTTCACCTTATAGCTGCCCTCAATCCGACCCTGTCCCACACATCTGGAGACACTGAACAGGCCGGCTCTTGTTTTTGTACGTTTTATTTAGGGGAAATAACTTGGGGAAAAGGGGTGACTGTGGGATGTCCAAAGTATTGGTTACAGGACCATCTATATACACGACCATATATACACTTTACTTTCTCCAGCACATCTCTTTTGCAGACTATTGCTCCTTCACTTCTCTCCAGCACATCACTTAGTTCCTGACCTGAAGGGACATTTATCAGGCTCACATAACTCCTTCCTCTTCACCGCAGCTAGCACATGGTGAGGCCTGCAAACTGTCAGCAGGGCATGCGGACCCCCGTTACAGGCCAGGGTCTTGGACCCCTCAAAGTGTAGCTTAGTACATTGGTGCTAGCCGGGCCTTTGATTAACTGCAACTTCCAGCCATCCCTCTTCCAGGTCCCACGACCTGCTTTCCTCACAGTGACACTCCTTCCCCTGACTGGCTCCCCAGGCTTCCACAGACTGTCCACTATTCCTCTCCCTGACTCCTCTGGCCTTTCTCTTCCAGCTCCCAGGGTCTGTCACTCACCACTCCAGTGGATACTTTAAAGTATTCTCAGTAGCACCTCTCTGTTCTCCTACTCCCTTGTGCTGCTCCAGCAATCAACTCTCCACTCCTGGCTGCACCCGAGTCTCCAGGCCTCAAGGTCACCCCCCCCCCCCCAGACTGGGGGCTTCCTCCCGGGTAGAGGCCTCCACAGCACCTCTGCTACATCTTCATCACTTCCACCTGACTTCTCCTCCCCCTGCTGGCAGACTGCGGTATTTAAGGAGGCCTTACCCCTGCCAATCCAGACTCTATATTGGTCAGGGCTCCTTGTCATACATCAGGAAGTGACACCTCCTCATCCATCCCCCTCTCCAGAACCTTCTCTGCTCAAGGGGGAGGAAACTTCCAAGGGGTGTTCCTTCCTTCTGTCTCCAGCCACTCCCCATGTCAGATCAAAACATTCAGGCCTGTGCTTACAGTCAGGCCTGACTAAATTATGCCTCTCCTAGAAAAAACTCACCACAAAACGCACCTATCACTATGGGGGCGCTACATATACATAAGTGATCCTGCGCAGCATGACTGCCCTGTAGCAGTAAAATTGCTATAGGGTGGTCGGCAACTGGTTAATAGGAGGATACATCTATACAACTCATTTAATTTGAATCAAATCAGGCATGGAGTACATTGCACTACATAGTTGATGGTAGCTCTATGTGAAATTGTATAGTGCATAGTCACCTTAGATTTACCAAAACTATGTAATAAATGAACATACCTACCAGGGGCGTAACTACAGGGGTTGCGATTTCAACCGGGCCCTGTGCTGGGTAGGAGGGATGGCGACGGCAGCATTTAGGGGAATCAATCTCCTCCATTTCCCCCCTAATGGAGGAGATTGGTTCCTCTATATCAGAGGTAGGCAACCTCTGCCCTCCAACTGTGGTGAAACTACAAGTCCCATGAGACATTGCAAGACCCTGAAAAATCACAGGCATGACTCCTAGATGCAGAGGCATGATGGGATTTGTAGTTTCACCACAACTGGAGTGCCAAGGTTGCCTACCCCTGCTCTATATGCTGCCCCGCCGCCCCTCCTATCCAGTTTACATGTCTTCTGCTGTTCCCAGGGTCCCTGTGTGCTTCCCTGGTCCCCCCCCCCCCACAGAGCTGGTGTCTTCGCCCCTCCTCTCTCCTGCCAACTGCTGCAGAAGATTTGTCATGATGGAGAGATGGAACGGTTCGCTAAATTTGTCATTTACTAGATCCTTCTTTTCTGAATGGACAGAGTCAGTGATTGGTACCAATTGGTTCACTCATAAATGAAGCATAGTAAACTGTTTTTACTTTACTTCCATTTCTGAATGAATGGGAGGCTCGGGACACAACTATTCGTTTATTCGGTGGGACCGTAATAAAGGGACCTGTAATGGGAGTAAAGGGCTCCAGGATCAGTGGAAAGAGGGAAGGGCCCTGGCCAGGGGTGCCTTTCATAATTTCTTGCACCGGGGCCCTGAAGGTTCTAGTTACGCCTCTGATACCTACAGTATGTAATCCATTCAATTATTATAAGGGAGAAAGGTTCTTAGTAGATCTAAAGAAGATTGTACAATCAGATTGTATAGTGTATGGTTAGCTTTAGAAGTGTATGTTGCCCCTTCCCCTCTGTTGGTATGAATAATTTCCCTGCCACCCCAGACCTGTGTACTAAAGGTTTGCAGAGCACTAGATGTATGTATCATGCACTAAACCAGAGCTTGTTCCAGACCGGAGTTAACAGGAAATGTAGCAGTGATTAGCAGAGACACACAATGCCCTCCACTTCTGCTTTGTGTCTGCAGGATGGGAGTCATTACTTTGTTGTTGTCTGACCAAGTCGCTGTTTATGTTTGCCTGTTTGTGCTTATCCAGCTCAGATGGTGCTTGGCCTGGAAATAGTTGTGACTCACAAATACTGGATGTTAGCACTTTTATGAATAACATATTTTAGGAGCCTTTGGCATGAGGCAAAAAAATCAAGCCATTGAACGGTGACTACAGGACTGTCTCCAATTTCTAATCTTAACACATAGCAGCTGTCCCGAAGTAATGGCTGGAACTCGCCATATGTGCCGCTAGCAGTCAGCGTCCATGCTCCACGGAGAGTTTATTAGCTCAGCATGTGGCCTTCTGGAATGTGAAACATACGCAGGGAATTACTCTATTTTTCATCAAACGCTTTGGAAATAGACTAAGCCACGTCTCTAACTTTTCTTCGCTGCCCCTAGGCTCGATGGCGGGGGGATTCTTTATTTACACTGGAAGATGAAGTCAAATATGAGTGGAGTAAATATGATCAGAGGAACACGATGGGGACCGCAAGGAAGCTTTGAGTTTAGGATTGACATCAGCGTATAGTTTTATGTTCTAGCAAAAAAATGCTAGTGCTCATATTTCAAGGAGTTATTGGTCTAGAAATCAGTGCAATAACAATGGTAATTCATTGTCCAATGAACAGACAGGTGACACGGGAATCTATAAAGCAGGGCTAGGGAATCCTGGTGTCACATGCCTGGCCAAGAAGTGTAGCAATCATGTGAATTCCAAGATTGGTGGCACAGAAATTCAAAACCCATAGCTGGGAAAACGCTTATATTTATTTTATTTATTTATTATAGGTACTTATATAGTGCTGTCAATTTATGCAGTGCTTTACACATACAGTATATTGTACATTCACATCAGTCCCTGCCCTTAAGGAGCTTACAATCTAAGGTCCCTAATAGAGTTGAGCGAACCCGTGGATGTTCGGGTTCGGTGGGTTCGGCCGAACTTCGGAAAAAAGTCCGGGTTCGGTACCGAACATGACCCGAACTTTACCCTGAACCCCATTGAATTCAATTGGGACCCGAACTTTTCGGCACAAAAATGACTGTAAAAGAGTCCTGGAAAGTGCTAGAGGGCTGCAAAATGATTTTAGAACAATAATGTGTCCCTTACAGCAACAGCAGGAACCTGACTTTATAGGAGTAGGCGATGATTTTAGAACAATAATCTGTCCCTCTAAGCAGTAGACTCTACTTAGTCCAGTCAGATCTTTCTGTAATGCAGGATGAGATCTGCAATCTGTCCCTAAAAGCAGTATTAGTAGTAATCTCTACCTATCTATCTATCTGCAATCTGTCCCTCACAGCACCGGCAGCATCCTCTCCCTACACTACCCAGAGAGCATGTGACATGCAGCACTAAGTGACTCCAGCCTCATATGATGCACTGGCCAATCACAGCCATGCCATTAGTAGGCATGGCTGTGATGGCTTCTAGGGAAAACCAGTGAAACGCTTGTTGATTGGCTGCCCAGCTATTCAACATGCGTGATCAAATACCCAAACCCAGAACTCGAACCCAAACTTTTTTTCAAATGTCTGGGTTCGGGTCCGGGTCATGGACACCCCAAAGTTCAGTACGAACCCGAACTTTACAGTTCGGGTTCGCTCAACTCTAGTCCCTAACTCACATTCATACATACACATACTAGGGCCAATTTAGACAGGAACCAATTAACCTACCATATACAGGCGGTCCCCTAGTTATAAACATTCGACTTACAAACGACTCCTACTTACAAACAAGAAGTGAGAGGAAATCTCCCCCTAGGAAGGGAAATTCACTCCTGTAAGAGTTATTATGGGAAAAATGTGTCTGCACTGATGCTTTATCACCAAGGTTTGTTTCCACAACAACCCAAAATGTTCAAAATCCAATTATCATTGGGACAGGAAGTGAGGTGAAATCTTCTGAACAGAAACATAGACAGCAAAACAAACATTACAGGGGTGTTACCTCTTCCCTATGCTATCTAAAAAGCTTAAAAAGAGTTTTTCTTTGGCTGAAGCTACACTTAAAAAATTTACCTGTTCCGACTTACAAAAACAAATTCAACTTAAGAACAAACCTACAGTCCCTATCTTGTTTGTAACCCGGGGACCGCCTGTATGTATCCATACTATTAAAGAGGACCCCACCCACCATCCCATTCATTTTTTATCTTAATTGTACAGAGGCTAGATATTCATAGACCCTGGGTTATAGGTTGCTACTTTCAGGTGATTTGACACTGTAAAACTTTTGAACCCATCTGAGCAACCCATGTGACTATAGAGCCACACATGTGGGCATATACACAGTGGTAAATGACAGCCCACTCCCTCCCTCTTCCTCCATACCCACTAACCAGCTAAACACAATGGGGATGGGATATAACATGTAAATTGATGGAGGCTTCACCTCCCTCTTATTCTAACACACAGGCTGGAGGGACGGGACACAGCCTGTGACTGGCAGAAATCCACCCATGCCGGGTTATAGCCAAAAAATAATTATTTAATGTCAAATATATATTTTTATGACAATTTGAAACAGTTTATTGATATTCATTATTACAGACAGGCTGGGAGAGAAATGTGTCATGTGACAGCTGTATTAGAGACAAATGTACTTAGATTTTTTTTTTATATAATTACAGTGCCATATATACAAAACGAGAAGGGACAATGTAAATTAAACAGTGTGTGTTTAGTGTCAATTTAAAGAGGAACTGCAGTCTGCTCACATCATTTGTAATAAATACATCGTTGCCATTCTGAAGCTTCCCTTCAACCACTTTGCATATTATTTTATATATACTGTGATTCTGTACTTGACAAATATGCTGCAGAAATCTCCCTCCACTGAGTCTGTCTGCAATCATTTTAACCGTGAGCAGCTGAAGCTGTTGCCTGTTCACTTCCTGGATTTACACAGACACACAGAGGCACACCTCCAGCCCTGCAGCTCTCATTGGCCCTCTTATGACACATCCTCCTCCCTTCCTGGCAATCTCTCACGAGAGAGAGAAAGCTGTGCATGATGCCATACGCCTAGGCTTTTTACCAGCCAAGAAACAGGAAGTGAGCTGTATAAGGTATTTACTGGCAGAAAAAAAAGTTTTACTATCCAAAGTTAAAACAACAAGGTCAGAGGATTTAATAGATGGAAAGATGAAAAATGACTGAAGTTCCACTTTAAGATCCAAAAGACATCCTTCAGTGATATTCTCTATGAGAGTCCTGGACACATGGTTGCCTCATTCAAGTCTGTACCTTTCACTCCGTTTCACTCAGTGCCCCTCCAACACAATATTCTGTTGGCCTGGAGCAATCTTCATCTTTTGACCTGCCAATGCTTTTCCAGCCAAGCAAGGAATTTCCTAGCTTTGGAAATGGGAAAGTCCTTTGTCCCACCTACACGGAAGGTGATAACAGTTGCCAGCCAGTGTGGGAGGAAGAAGCAGTAAAAGGATCCAGTGAGTTAATGTGCTGACAAGAAGCATGCTGATAGGAGAGAGCAAAGGGATAGAGAGATGAGCTCATCACTGTACTGCTTCTCCTTTCACTGTCCAGTCATATCACTGGACTCATCACTGTCCTTCTCAACTGAAGTCAATTGTTTAAATGTCTTCTAAAGAAGAGACATATAGGAAAATGCTATCAATCAGCAGCTACAGCCAATCAGCTTTGAGTCCCATTGTCAGAATACAATGCACCAATGACTCTGATGTATTTCATGCATATTACACTGAACCTAGCAGCCATGTACAGTATCTCACAAAAGTGAGTACACCCCTCACATTTTTGTAAATATTTTATTCTATCTTTTCATGTGACAGCGCTGAAGAAATTGCACTTTGCTACAATGTAAAGTAATGAGTGTACAGCTTGTATAGCAGTGTAAATGTGCTGTCCCCTCAAAATAACTCAACACACAGCCATTAATGTCTAAACTGCTGGCAACAAAAGTGAGTACACCCCTAAGTGAAAATGTCCAAATTGGGCCCAGTTAGCCATTTTCCCTCCCTAGTGTCTTGTGACTCGTTAGTGTTACAAGGTCTCAGGTGTGAATGGGGAGCAGGTGTGTTAGATTTGGTGTTATCGATCTTACACTCTCATACTGGTCACTGAAAGTTCAACATGGCACCTCATGGCAAAGAGCTCTCAGAGGATCAGAAAAAAAGACTTGTTGCTCTACATAAAGATGGCATAGACTAAAAGAAGATTGCCAAGACCCTGAAACAGAGCTGCAGCATGGTGGCCGAAACCATACAGCGGTTTAACAGGACAGGTTCCACTCAGAACAGGCCTTGCCATGGTTGACCAAAGAAGTTGAGTGCACATGCTCAGCATCATATCCAGAGGTTGTCTTTGGGAAATAGACGTATGAGTGCTGCCAGCATTGCTGCAGAGGTTGTGGGGGGGTCAGCCTGTCAGTGCTCAGACCATACACCGCACACTGCATCAAATTGGTCTGCATGGCTGTCGTCCCAGAAGGAAACCTCTTATAAAGATGATGCACAAGAAAGCCCGCAAACAGTTTGCTGAAGACAAGCAGAATAAGGACTGGTGGTCTGATGAGACCAAGATAAACTTATTTGATTCAGATAGTGTAAAGCGTGTGTAGTGGCAACCAGGTGAGGAGTACAAAGACAAGTGCCATGCCTACAGTCAAGCATGGTGGTGGGAGTGTCATGGTCTGGGGCTGCATGAGTGCTGCCAGCACTGCGGAGCTACAGTTCATTGAGGGAACCATAAATGCCAACATGTACTGTGACATACTGAAGCAGAGCATGACCCCCTCCCTTCAGATACTGGGCCGCAGGGCAGTATTCCAACATGATAATGACCCCAAACACACCTCCAAGATGACCATTGCCTTGCTAAAGAATCTGAGGGTAAAGGTGATGGACTGGCCAAGCATGTCTCCACACCTAAACCCTATTGAGCATCTTTGGGGTATCCTTAATCGGAAGGTGGAGGAGCGCAAGGTCTCTAACATCCACCAGCTCCGTGATGTCATCATGGAGGAGTGGAAGAGGACTCCAGTGGGAACCTGTGAAGCTCTGGTGAACTCCACGCCCAAGAGGGTTAAGGCAGTGCTGGAAAATAATGGTGGCCACACAAAATTTTGACACTTTGGGTCCAATTTGGACATTTTCACTTAGGGGTGTACCCACATGCCAGCAGTTTAGACATTAATGGCTGTGTGTTGAGTTATTTTGAGGGGACAGCACATTTACACTGTTATACAAGCTGTACACTCACTACTTTACATTGTAGCAAAGTGTCAGCTCTTCCGTGTTGTCACATGAAAAGATAGAATAAAATATTTACACACATGTGATGGGGTGTACTTACTTTTGTGAGGTACTTTATATATTTATATACAGTATTTCCTATTCTCCTCAGCCTCCAGCACATACACATGCTTGCAGACTATCACTCCAGGGACCAGCTAGCACTGATGTGGAGATCTGACACTGGCTCTGTCAGGCCTAAAGCAAATGCCGTTTGCAGTCAGGGACCGTGGGCCCCTATAGTATAACAAAATATAGTAGTTCTTAGTGCTAGATGTCCTACAAGTGTCTACTGCTCACAGTACCACCACTTCAGGCACTGCCATCCCTCCTGGCTGCAGCTGCCCCTTTCCACTGCCCATGCCACCACAGTCCTCCTGACTGGCTCTGCACCCATCCCAGACCGCTCCATCCCGTCCTCTCAGGCATGCCTCCCAGTCCTCCTGACTGTTTGTCACTCACCGGCCCTGTTCCTCCTGGAGACTTGCCCAGCAGTGTTCTCCTGCTGTTATTTTTGCTCCCAGTGCCTCCTGGCAAGGACACCTCTGTGGTTTTGGGAAGGTACCATCCGCACACTAGCCCAGGCCCAAGGCCACACCGCCAGACTGGGAAGCTCCCTCAAAGGCCACAACAGCCTAAAACTCCATCTCCAGCTTCCGCCCAAACTCTCCTCCCCAATTGGGCTGACCCTGAGTATTTGAGGGGGTCTGCCCTCTGCCAACCCAAGTTGGGGATTGGTCAGGGACCTCAAAATCCGACAACACCGGAAACTCCCTCGAAGGGTCAGACCGCCACACCGGAACCCGGACCCGATCACACGCCTACCATGGAAGGGTTTTGGTGTCTCCACAGGAACGGTCCTCCGTGACCCTCGTTTTTATTGTCGTCCTCTTGTGACGACCCGTTCAGAGGTCCTCCTTGTCCCGGCCACTCACTGTTTGTCAGTCCTCCTGACCCTCCGTACGGACTCTCCTGCCCTACCTCGCCAGACCCTACCCACGTCTCGGTCAGTCCTCCTGACACCACCGTACCCGTCACCTTTCCCCGTCGACGTCGGTCCTCCCTACCGTCACGGACTTCACCACCATGACACTCGTCAT
>BLSH010474455.1:699966-779340 GCA_018402905.1 Glandirana rugosa | reverse complement strand
GACTTAATTGTGGTTTTTAGTGTTTTAGAACGTACAGGGGACATATATTAGCTCCCCCGGAAACTTCTAATGCTGAATTCACACAAGTGACTTCAGGAGGCACTTGGCAGGCAATTCACCAATGACCAATAGGGCTAATGCAGTAAATGGCCCAGTGTTCTGCTAGGTATGATGCAGTCCAGTTGCAGTCCAGTTGGCCAAGTGTTATTTGAAATGTTTAACCCATGTAGGGTGACTAGGGTCATAGCCATTCAGTCAATACATTGGTCTCCACGATGAAAAACATTTCTAATAGCAGGAAAGCCTTGCCCCAACAAAGGACACTGGGCGATTGTCTGATTTAGTGCTTCCATAATTTTGGTTTCACCGATGATAATATATTAAGCTGCTTCAATTATATTTTGACTATATAGTGCTATTGAATGCAGTAGGCAGGGGACATGCAAGATTTTGTGATTTTTGGTGTTAATTCAGTAGCCTGCTGTATTTGTTGGAGCAAAATATTTTTATTTATATATATTTGTAGAGCAAGTTTAAATGAGTCAAACAAGAAACCTAAAATGCTGATCAAGGACGACGGGAAGACTGCCTGTAGCGGTCACCGCAGGGTAGTTGCAACTTTCCTGTTGCCCTGTACTGGAAAATTCTGCTTACAACCATTGATGATGTAGGGTTAGGCTCCCAGCCACACAGTGGTTCAGTCATATTTCTTTTTTAGTAATTATCAAGTAAGTGATACAGACATAGACAGATTTGCTGGTACCCTTACAGCTCATTGATACAATGCTATATTCCTCCTGAAAAGTAATGCAATTAAAATTAATTGTCCCATGTATATCTGCTTGCCTTTGGTATATCATAGAGTAAAGCAAATAAAGTCTGAAAAGAGATAAATGATTGCTTATTCTACAAAGATATTCCAAATGGCCTGGACAGATTTGTTGTACCTCAAGAAAGGATTATAAAGAACTGAATCTGTAATTAGTACAAAGTTGTCACTGCTGTTTGGTATCATCATGCGTATCACCCTGAGAATGGACTAGAAAAAGATCAGAAATAAAATTATAGACCAGCATGTCAAAGGTAAAAGATCTCAAAGCAGGTTGCTGCTCATTAGAGCTGCACGATTCTGGCCAAAATGAGAATCACAATTTTTTTTGCTTAGAATAAAGATCACGATTCTCACGGCGTAATATATTAAATATACAAAAAAATTGTGCTAAGAGCACTGTTTAGTTTTTTGAAAGGGTAATTTTTTTTAAAAAATTGCGTTTAAAAGTCTGCTGCGCAAACAGTGTGTGACATAAAATATTGCAACAACTGCCATCTTATTCTCTAGGGTCTCTGCTAAAAAAAAATATATAATGTTTGGGGGTTCTAAGTCATTTTCTAGCACAAAATAATGGATTTTTATTTGAAAACAGCAAGTGTCAGGAAAGATTTAGTCTTTAAATGGTTAAACCAAAAATGTATACAAGGGGAGTTCACTCAGAGTTCATGCCTTTGAAGTAAATTACTTTGTTTCAATGGTGACTCAGAAGTTGGCTCTCTGCCCAGACTTGGCTGTCTCCCCTGAGACTCAAGTCGCTCCGACTTGAAAAGACTTCAGGCACTTGCATTGACTTTTATTACTGTAAAGTCGCGCTGAGTCACCCCGCAAGTCGGACCCCATTAACTGCACTGAAAATCACGGTAATGCCCAATGGAGATCGCAGGGGGGGAGATCGCGATTTTAATACGATTAATCGTGCAGCTCTACTGCTCATGTGATTACAGTTACAAAGATTACGAAGCTTGAGGTACATGGTAGTGTAGCCATTATCCCTGGATGCAGCCACAAGTGGAAAATCCAGCCCAGATTGAACAGAAGAACAGTGCAAATGGTAGACAAGGAGCCATGGAAAATTTCCAAAGAGATACAAGATGAACTCCAAGATTAAGGTACCTCAGTGTCTGATCACACCATCTATCATCCAAAGTGGGTCAAGGGAAGAAAGTCACATCAGATCTATGTTCACAGATGAAAAATTAAGCTTTCAAAACAGAATACTGTACATAGTGTGAAACATGGAGGAGGCTAGGTTATGTCTTGGGGCTGCTTTAATGCGTCTGGTTGGGGTGCCTTGAATCTTTTCAGGGCATAATGAAATCTCAAAACTATGATAGAATTCTGGAGCAAAACATACTGCCCAGCGTCTGAAAGCCCTTTCATAGACCATGGATCCTCCAACAGGCTAATGACCCAAAACACTTTTCTAAAAGCACTTTAGAATGTCTCAGAACAAAACATTGGATTATTCCGAGGTGGTCTTTTATAAGCTCTGATTTGAATTTTTGTAAAAAATCTATGGAAAGAGCTGAAACAGTCTGGAGAACGTACCCTTCAAACTAGAGGCATAACTAGAACCTTCAGGGCACTGGTGCAAGAAACCAAGAAGGGCCCCCCTGACCCTTGGCTGGCGCCCTTCCCTCTGGGTCTGGGGCCCTTTCCACTGGTCCTGGGGACTTTTACTTCCACTGCGGGAATCTTTATTACAGTTCCGCAGTGGGAGTAAAGACTCCTAACCAGTCCTGCCATATAATTTAATTTCTATGTTAAAGGGCCCCAGCCCACCCCCCCCCCCCGGTCTAATTCTGGCACTGCTCTCAGCATGGGCTATATACCGCACAGTGATGATCTCACTGCTACATTTACAAGGTTATATCTGGATTTACAAAGGCATTTGTGGCATACAAGGTGGATTTATATCTCTTGTGACGATTGAGGAATATTTTTAAATTAAGGTTTTTGTGAGTTCCACTTTAAAGTGTACTCTGTTATATAAGTTGTCTTTAAAAACTATGCCAGGAGTACCATTTTCTCAAGCGGGAATGTCTATTTTAGAAGGTTTACAGAAGATCCAAAGCAATGTTTGCAACAAATCTGTATACTGGACATTTATGTTTAGAAGCACAAGGGCACAGTCTCTGTGTCACACTTGATAATTCTAGGTTCAGTTTCCTGTTATTAAGTCAGGAATTGAACTCGCCAATTACAAGCTGTTCATTTTGACCTTTAAGAAAACAGTCCTTTGAGCTTAATAAATAGCTTGAGGACTCAGTGTCCTTGTGTTTAAAAGTATGTTGCAACAACATTTAATTATTTCTATCATTATGTAGAAATCATGTTTATCAGGTCGGTTTCTTACCTTTGAGTTGTAAAATTCAAATAGTCATCTTAAAGAAAAATTTCACTAGACTACTACCTAAACTGCCCCCTAAACCGTTTATTATTATGATAATGATTGCTGACTTTATTATTAGTAAACGTATTAAGCCCCATTCACATGGGCGCTGAGACCCATACAGCGTGAATGAGGTATTTGTTTATGCACCTCCTGGAGCTGCATGCAAGCAGCCTATGTAAGTGAATGCAGATGCAGTGGCAGCACAGACACAGCCATGGGAGTCCGCAGAACTTTTTTCAGGGTGGAGCATCATTTTAAGGTCATGCATGTCCCGCCCCTTTTTGACAATTTCATGAAGGGGAGGGGCTTAGTCGTTATCACATAAAGCGCAGGCAAGGCCAGGGTCCCCCATATAGATCCCTTTTAGAGCAAGCCAGGGCAGGTCCCCCATAGAATAGATCCTCCTTTACTTAGCCTTCTTAATAATAGCTTTTTTTAACCTCACTGTGCCCATCAATACTGCCTCACTGTGTCCATCAATGCCGCCTCACCAGTGCCCATCAAATGCAGCCTCACCAGTGCCCATCAAATGCAGCCTCATCAGTGCCCATCAAATGCAGCCTACCAGAGCCCATCATTTGCAGCCTCATCAATGTCCATTAAATGCAGCCTCATCAGTGCCCATCAAATGCAGCCCCATCAGTGCCCACCAAATGCAGCCTTGTCAGTGCCCACAAAAATGCAGCTTAGTCCCATCAAATGCAGCCTCGCTGTGCCCATCAAATGCAGCCTCACTGTGCCCATCAATGCAGCCTCACTGTGCCCATCAATCCAGCCTCACTGTGCCCATCAATGCAGCACCACCATGCCCATCAAATGCAGACTCACTATGCCCATCAATGCAGCCTCTCAGCGCCCATCAAATGCGGCCTCGCTGTGCCCATAAAATGCGGCCTCACTGTGCCCATCAATGCAGCCTTATCAGTGCCCACCAAATGCAACTTATCAGTGCCCATCAAATGCAGCCTCATCAGTGCCCATCAAATGCAGCCTCACTGTGCCAATCAAATGCAGCCTCACTGTGCCCATCAATGCAGCCTCACTGTACCCATCAATGCAGCCTCACTGTTAACATAACATGCAGCTTCACTGTGCTCATCAATTGCAGCCTCACTGTGCCTATCAATTTCAGCCTCACTGTGCCCATAAATTGCAGCCTTACTGTGCCCATCACATGCATCCTCACTGTGCCCATCATATGCAGCCTCACTGTGCCTATCAAATGTGGCCTCACTGTGCCTATCATATGCAGCCTCACTGTGCCCATCATATGCAGCCTCACTGTGCGAATCAAATGCGGCCTCACTGTGCCCATCATATACAGCCTCACTGTGCCCATCATATGCAGCCTCACTTTGCCCTTTGCCCATCATATGCAGCCTCACTGTGCCCATCAATTGCAGCCTCTCTGTGCCCATCATATACAGCCTCACTGTGCCCATCAAATGTGGCCTGTACAATATGGAGGGTGTACAGTATGGAGGGGGTGGATGGTATTAGTATATACAGGAAGGAAGGTAGGTGAATGTAGCTGTATAAAGGACAGATGATGTATATCTGCAGTCAGTTATGATGGAGGAAGGTCTCTATATACAGGAAAGAAGGTGGGTGTATACAGTTATATATACAGGACAGATGATGTATATCTGCAGTCAGTGATGATGGAGGAATATAGGAAGGACGGTTGGTGTATATAGCTGTATACAGGACAGCCAGGACAGATGATATGATCTTTCCAGCAATAGCTTCCACTTCAAGCTTTCCAATATGCTCCTCCTAATGTAACTGCTGTTACCTGTGGTTCTTCATTCACTGTTGAAAGGTATGCCAGTCCAGTGTGCAACTTGACTTCAGGACTTGCTGTGACGAGGGCGGCCTAGGCAGCGACAAGTCCTCCTTGCTTCCTCGGACCTTCTCCTCCAGTCCTCAGTCCACATAAATGGCCAGCCAGATCTACAGTATCTCACAAAAGTGAGTACACCCCTCACATTTTTGTAAATATTTTATTCTATCTTTTCATGTGACAACACTGAAGAAATGACACTTTGCTACAATGTAAAGTAGTGAGTGTACAGCTTGTATAACAGTGTAAATGTGCTGCCCCCTCAAAATAACTCAACACACAGCCATTAATGTCTAAACCACTGGCAACAAAAGTGAGTACACCCCTAGGTGAAAATGTCCAAATTGGGCCCAATTAGCCATTTTCCCTCCCTGCTGTCATGTGACTCGTTAGTGTTACAAGGTCGCAGGTGTGAATGGCGAGCAGGTGTGTTAAATTTTGTGTTATCGCTCTCACTCTCTCATACTGGTCACAGGAAGTTCAACATGGCACCTCATGGCAAAGAACTCTCTGAGGATCTGAAAAAAAGAAATGTTGCTCTATATAAAGATGGCCTAGGCTATAAGAAGATTGTCAAGACCCTGAAACTGAGCTGCAGCACAGTGGCCAAGACCATACAGCGGTTTAACAGGACAGGTTCCACTCAGAACAAGCCTTTGGTCGACCAAAGAAGCTGAGTGCACATGATCAGTGTCATATCCAGAGGTTGTGTTTGGGAAATAGATGTATGAGTGCTGCCAGCATTGCTGCAGGAATTGAAGGGGTGATGGGCCTGTCAGTGCTCAGACCATATGACGAACACGGCATCAAATTGGTTTGCATGGCTGCCGTCCCAGACGGAAGCCTCTTCTAAAGATGATGCACAAGAAAGCCTGCAAACAGTTTTCTGAAGACAAGCAGACTAAGGACATGGATTACTGGAACCATGTCCTGTGGTCTGATGAGACCAAGATAAACTTATTTGGTTCAGAAGAAAAGTGTGGCTTTCCCACACTCAAGCATGGTGGTGGGAGTGTCATGGTCTGGAGCTGCATGAGTGCTGCCAGCACTGGGGAGCTACAGTTCATTGGGGGGACCATGAATGCCAACATGTACTGTGACATACTGAAGCAGAGCATGATCACCTCCCTTTGGAGACTGGGCTGCAGGGCAGTATTCCAACATGATAACGACCCCAAACACACCTCCAATCTGACCACTGCCTTGCCAAAGAAGCTGAGGACCAAGCATGTCTCCAGACCTAAACCCTATTGAGCATCTGTGGGGCATCCTCAAATGGAGCACAAGGTCTCTAACATCCACCAGCTCCGTGATGTCGTCATGGAGGAGTGGAAGAGGACTCTAGTGGCAACCTGTGAAGTTCTGGTGAATTCCATGCCCAACAGGGTTAAGGTAGTGCTGGAAAATAATGGTGGCCACACAAAATATTGACACTTTGGGCTCAATTTAGACATTTTCACTTAGGGGTGTACTCACTTTTGTTGCCAGCGGTTTAGACATTATTGGTTGTGTATTGAGTTATTTTGAGGGGACAGCAAATTTACACTGTTATACAAGCTGTACTCTCACTACTTTACATTGTAGCAAAGTGTTATTTCTTCAGTGTTGTCACGTGAAAAGATAGAATAAAATATTTTTAAAAATGTGATGGGATACTTACTTTTTTAAAATACTGTATATCTCACTCACAGTCTGCACATTAGGGAGAAGTAGAAAAAGTAAGTGGCGGCCGCGGTGCACCACTTCCGATCCCTCGCCCCCCCTTGCAGATGCCTATGGACACAGCTGCACATCCTAGTTTAACAGGCGAACAGGAGCAGGCGTATGGCTCTGAACACAGACAATGTGCTGCGCACCCACGCCTGCACGGCTGCCAAATTAGAATGCACAGCTATATCTGTACTGCCACTGCACATACGATCACTTACAGCTTGCATGCAGCTCCAGGAAGCTTCAAATGCATAAGCAATCACTTAATTCACGCTGTACAATTCTCAGCACCCATGTGAATGAGGCCTTAGCAATATTATTTTTGTTTTATCGTCATTAAAGATATAGACACCTACTTAATACACTTATTTAGTTTAGTACATTTAGTAATGTAAGTGAACATTACCACTGCATAGTTCATTTACAAAATTGACAAAATAAACATTCACTAGTAAGCTATTTGTTAAAAACCTTACCCCAGAACTTGCATTTTACAACATTTAAATGCTGCTGCCTCCTGCTCTCTAAGTGTTGCTTCCCTGGATTTCCAGTTTTCACAGGAAAGATATAACAGTGGACAGTGCATTCTCCAGTCAGTCTGTTAGCTTGGAGAAAGGAGGGGGAGGAGGAGGGAGTAGCAGGGGTGTGCCTTGCCATCCTAGGCTACAGGGCTGTGTGTTTCCAACGATGCACACAGTGTAGGGAGACACAGCTTTAGTCCCTGCATGCAAGGGTAACTCCTTAGGATGCTGCAAGAGAAAGGAGCCACCCAGAAACTGGAAACCTGGGGCTGTGATCATGGCACCAGCTTAAACTGGAACATAGGCAATGATTAAAAGATGGCTGCATACTCAGTAAATTATTACATCAGCTGCTGAAAGTGTTTAAAAAATGGAGAGTTTAATATCACATTAACCACTTCAGCCCCGGAAGGATTTCCAGCTTTAGGACCGGAGCCCTTTTTGCGATTCGGCACTGCGTCGCTTTAACTGAAAATTGCGCGGTCGTGCAACGTTGTACCCAAACAAAATTTGCGTCCTTTTTTTCCCACAAATAGAGCTTTCTTTTGGTGGTATTTGATCCCCTCTGCGTCATTTCTGATCGCCGCTATAAACAAAAGAAGAGCGACAATTTTGCAAAAAAAACCAAATTTCTTACTTTTTGCTAAAATACAAATCCAAAAAAAAAAATATAAAAAAACATTTTTTTCACCGTTTTTGGCCGATTTATATTCTTCCTCATATTTGCGATAAAAAAAATTGCAATCGGCGTTTATTGATTGGTTTGCGCAAAAGTGGTCGCGTTTACGGAGGATGAGAATTCATTTTTGGGGTTTTTATTTATTTTACTAGTAATGGCGGCGATCTGCGATTTTTAGCGGTACTGCGATATTTCAGCGGACATGTCGGACTATTTTGACACTTTTTTGGGATCATTGGCATTTATACAGCGATCAGTGCTATAAAAATGCACTGATTACTGTGTAAATGCCATTGGCAGTGAAGGGGTTAACCTGCAGGGGGCGCTCTAAGGGTTAACTATGTTCCCTGGGCGTGTTCTAACTGTATGGGGACTGCCCTAGCTGGGGAAGGGAAGTGGTCACAGCCTCCACCTACAGGAAGGCTGTGATCATAGCCCTTCCCCCTCACACAGAACGGAGGTCCGTGTTTACTTACACGGACCTCTGTTCCTTCGCTCCGGGGGGGCCATCGCGGGTAGCCGGCGGCAATCGAAGCCGCCGCACCCGCTCCCTGGCCCTCCCCGAACACAGTGAGCGCGTTGGCGTGCCTCCGGCGGCGCGTGCGCTCTCACAGTGCGCGTTATCGCAGCCGCCGTTGTATGACGGCGATTTGCGATAACGAGCCACTTTGCCGCCGTCAACCTGCGGTTGGCGGTCGGCAAGTGGTTAAAGGAGAACGTTTTACAGCTCGTTTGGCTGTACTTCTGTGCATCACAGGAGTGCAGTCCATTTTGCACTTCTATGACTCGCTAAAGCCCGCTGTCTCTGACCTCAGAGCTGGTCCAGACTTGGGCAAGATCGTGACAATGGAGTCGGGATCTGCCCACATGCCTGGACTGGCACTCAACTTAGCCTTTCAGCGAGCTGCTGAGAAGGTGAGCTGACCATTCCCGTCCTATCCACAGCCCAGCGCTCCAGCGAGCAAGGGGGGGCTGAGTAGAGAGCTGCTGACTGATAGTCACCAGCGCTCAGGGAGCTGTGAGAACCGAGTGTTCGGTGGTGTTTGATCGCTCGGCTCTCAATGTTAAAGCCAGCAGGGGACAGATGCAGCATCAGCCCGATGCTGCATCCACCTAGGTAATAAGTATGATTCGGAAAAAAAAAAAACCATACTTGTCTTTTAATAATGTATTCATGATTACAATGCTACATTATATTGTCTATTTTATATTCCTCTGGAGCGTGATATTTATATTCGCACTGGTGTGATACAATGCAAGGTTAAACATGTTTCTGCTTCACTGCACAAGTTATTTGATCTGAAATGAACGTTGCTATATTTGAATGATATGTACTGTACATACTGCTTCGGAAGTATGACAAACCAAATGTATCTTAAAAAAATAAGCAAACTTGATAACTGAGATTAAACATATACTGTGCATAGATAAGTGCTTTCAAGGTTGGTACAAGGAACGTGATCTGAGGAATGACCTGCTGTACTTTATTGTAAAGGAGAAATTATCCTTTTCTCTGTGGCTTCTGCAAAATAGCAACTAAGAAATGTAAAAAAAAAAAAAAAAAAAACTAAGTATGATGCACATTGTATTATTTCTATTTATCCACTTCAGTGAGAGCCTGCAATATCCCTTCATTACCAGGCCATTTTTCAGTTTTCAGTACTGTGACTGGCAAATTGTTCCGTCATGCAACATTGTACCCAGATGAATTTTCTATTCATTTTTTGAGACATACGGAGCTTTTATTTTTTGTTGTTTTTTCTGTAGAAAAAAAGACCATTTCTCTTACTTTGTGTTAAAAAACATAGTAAATAAAAAGGCTAAGACAGTACACACCCCCCCCCCCCCTTATTAACCTCTTTTTGGAAAATAGACAATCTAATTTTTTGCCACAATTTTTTGCAAATGAAAAAACATGCTGGTATTGAGGGGGTTAAAATATGGAGCTTGGTAATGGTGCACTAAATTTAATAATGTACAGGCCATACACAGACAGAGGAAAGAGGAGAAGGGATTAATCTACAGGTCACATCTAGTGGGAGGATGGAGATGAAGAGATTAACCACTTCACCCCCGGAAGGATTTCCTCCTTTAGGACCAGAGCACTTTTTGCGATTCGGCACTGCGTCGCTTTAACTGACAATTGCGCGGTCGTGCGGCGTTGTACCCAAACAAAATTTGTGTCCTTTTTTTCCCCACAAATAGAGCTTTCTTTTGGTGGAATTTGATCCCCTTTGCGTCATTTCTGATCATTGCTATAAACAAAGGAAGAGCATCAATTTTGCAAAAGAACACAAATTTCTTACGTTTTGCTAAAATACAAATCCAAAAAAAAAAAATTTTTTTTTCAACGGTTTTGGCCGATTTATATTCTTCCTCATATTTTTGGTAAAAAAATCGAAATCGGCGTTTATCGATTGGTTTGCGCAAAAGTTGCCGCATTTACGGATAATGAGAATTCATTTCTGGGGTTTTTATTTATTTTTTATTCTTTACTAGTAATGGCGGCGATCTGCAATTTTTAGCGGTACTGCGATATTGGGGTGGACATGTTGGACCATTTTGACACTTTTTTGAAACCAATGACATTTATACAACGATCAGAAATTTAAATATCCACTGATTACTGTATAAATGTCATTGGTAGTGAAGGGGTTAACCTGCAGGGGATAGTGAAGGGGTTAACTGTGTTCCCTGGGTGTATTCTAACTGTGGGGGGGCTGAGCTGTTATGGGCATAAGAGATCTAACTGATCCCAGTGACAGGGATCAGTAGATCTCCCATGCCCGCACTGACAGAGCGGGGAACCGCCGTGTTTACATTGGCAGTTCGCCGCTCTTTGGCTCTGGCCGCTCATCGCGGCTCGCCGGCGGGCATCGGGTCCACCCGAGCTGCGGGCACACTCCTCGCAAAAAAAAAAACTACGGTACCCAAAAATCTCCATAGGTTACACTTTTAACCAGTTGCCGACCGCCCGCCGTGGCTTGACGGTGGCAATTTGGCTTGTTATTGTGAAACACCATCAGGTTCGAGTATCACTGTGTTCTGCGGGAGCCAAGGAGTGGGTAGGGCCGACTTGATGTCCGTCGGCTACCCGCGATCGCTCCCCCAGAGTGACAGAACGGGGGTCCATGTATGTAAACACGGATCTCCGTTCTGACAGAGGGGCAAGGGATGTGATCGCAGGCTTCCTGTATATAGGAGCCGCGATCACTCCCCTCCCCCCAGCCAGCCCAGCCCCCATACAGTTAGAGCATACACAGTTAACCCCTTCGAGCGCCCCCTGCAGGTTAACCCCTTCTCTGCATTTTCATAGCATTGATCGCTGTATATATGCCAGTGGTCCCAAAAAAGTTTCAAAATGGTCCGACATGTCTGCCCCAATATCGCAGTTCCAATAAACATTGCAGATCGCCGCCATTTCTAGTAAAAAATAAAACCCCCCTAAATGAATCGCAAATGTGCTCTGGTCCTAAAATTGGAAATCCTTCCGGGGCTGAAGTGGTTAAAGCCTTTACAGCTCATCAGTTTAGAGGTAACCAGGAGCTCTTGTGCTAAAATTATTGTTCTCACTCTGACGTTTGCATCGGTATGTGTGGTGCGATCATGGTTTACATACACATGCACACCCTGTGTGGGGTTATGACATTTTTTTTAATACGATTAATTATAATTTTATTTTTTAAACGTATTTCTTTTATTTCCTTATTTATGTATTTTTACTTGATTTCTATCACAAGAGGTTATTAAATCCCATGCAATAGCATTGGGCAGGTGACAGGTACTCTTTTTGGAGACATTAGGGGTTTAATAGCTTGTTCACTTCTTGGACGTACGTAGTATACCCATAGGGTTGAACCAGTTAAACTGTTAATACCTTTTAATATTATTTTATTTTTATTATGTTGTGATGCATTGAAGTGCTTGGTTGAAGCAGCCTACCATGAGATTTTTTGATCATTGCATGTGTTGACTATTTTGCCAGCTGCTTTGTCTATTTAAACTGAGTCAGCTACCATTGATTGCACAGAGGTTGGAGTTACCCACAAAAATGCATGCGTCTTGAAAAAGAAATCTCTGCCCTTATTGAAGGAATCCCAGTAATTTAAAAGATAAATTAAAATCTGCTGGCTGCAGTAGAACATGATAAAGCACACGGTTTTACTACCTTTACAGCGTCGTAAATATGAAATCAGATTCCAGCCATTTTCATGTCAGAAATTAAACTTTATAGTGGTTTTCCGTTTTTAGTAGAGGTTTCCTGCAGCTGGTGTTGATCCGAGGCCAGATTTCAATTTGGCACTTTATTTCATTGCGTCACCTCTTATGACTACAGGTCTTTCTGGCCAGACAGTTTGCCTAATATATTAAAAACCAATTACCGTATATACTCGGGTATAAGTCGAGTTTTTCAGCACATTTTTTGTGCTAAAAAAGACCCCCTCGACTTATACCCGAGTCAGTGTCTGTGGGGATCAGTAGTTTCACATTAAACAGAGCCGTGCTGCTTCTAAGAGCCGTTCTGTGCTTGGTAAGTGTGACTAATCACATTGGAATGTAGAGAATGCTGAGAGAGGTGTCAGATTTTCAGCTTGATGTCTGGAGGTGGGCGGGACAAGCTGATGTTAGCTGTTCAGTCCCACCCACCTCCTGATCTCCATGAAGAACTGCAGCTCTCTCTCTGCATTCTCAGCATTCTCTGCATTCCAATGTGTTTAATCACACTTACAAAGCACAGTACGGCTCTTAGAAGCAACACAGCTCTATTTAATGTGAAACTAAACTACCTTACTCATCCCTTATGTGTTCTGGCTACAGTGTCTGTGTCCTGGCATTAAAATCCCTGTGTCCTGGCATTAAAATCCCTGTGTTCTGGCTCTCTGTCCCTGTGTTCTGGCTCCCTGTCCCTGTGTTCTGGCACCCTGTCCCTGTGTTCTGGCTCCCTGTCCCTGTGTTCTGGCACCCTGTCCCTGTGTTCTGGCACCCTGTCCCTGTCTTCTGGCTCCCTGTTCCTGTGTTCTGGCACCCTGTCCCTGTGTTCTGGCACCCTGTCCCTGTGTTCTGGCTCCCTGTCCCTGTGTTCTGGCACCCTGTCCCTGTGTTCTGGCACCCTGTCCCTGTGTTCTGGCTCCCTGTCCCTGTGTTCTGGCACCCTGTCCCTGTGTTCTGGCTCCCTGTCCCTGTGTTCTGGCTCCCTGTCCCTGTGTTCTGGCACCCTGTCCCTGTGTTCTAGCTGCTGCATTTCACACCCTAGGCTTATACGCGGGTCAATACGTTTTCCCATATTTCTTGGGCAAAAGTAGGGGGGTCGGCTTATACACGGGTCGACTTATACCCGAGTATATACGGTATATACGATTACAAATTTTGTTTTTTATTCTTCTTTGTCTCACAAATTGCCTGTTTATATGAAGGGGACTGGGATCTACAGCCTTAAGCCGGCCATAGATGATTTGAATCTTGGTTGGTTCAGCAGGAACTGTCCGAGATTCAAACCATGTATGGGCAGGCTGAATGTTCCCAAGGTAATCGATCGGTTTGTACATGCAATTATTGCTAGCGGCTATAACAATCACTGTGTTCACAGTGCTAGTACAGCTTCTCCACCCCCCCACCCACCGGGACAACACATTGGCTCAGTGGGAGGGACTCCCCCATCCGCCTTTCTTGACTAGGCAGGTATGATGTTGCACTACCCTGGCACTGATGCGTCATCCGATCCCACACGTGATGTGTTGCAGGGCTTCGGGATCCACCAGAGACCTACAGTATGCCTACTGTATGTGCAGGGCTTTTCCCATGCACATGTGATAACAAAGGTATGAGGCACAGAATCTCAGGTGTGCCTGCTCATGTGTGGGGAACTACCCTGTGCATGCTCACAGGGGAAGGGCAGGGCCGAATAATCATGGGGGACTAAAGCTTCTCTTTAATGAGCACTAATAATATGGCTGTTGTGAGCCCATCTTTTTATAGAAAGAGGGATAGCCTATCTATTTTTTCATATTATTGGTTCTTATGACTGGGCTGATTAGGATAAAGGCTATGCACTGCATTAAAATGGTTGTAAACCCTTACATATACCAAGTGAAGTAACTGGCCTCAGGTGATACACAGAGATTAAATAAATCCTCCTACATAGGTTGTACCTTTCTATCTGCAGCCCTCTCTTCTCTACATCTGAATTTTAAAGCTTGTTTCAGAGTTCAGAAAAGAGCTCAGAGAGGAGAGCTCTGACAGCTGACTGGAGGGAAGGGACACACCCCCCTCCACACGGCACACAGGAACAGAGCTGAGGCTGTCAATCAACTTGAGGTCCCTCCCCTGTCACCATTTTTCTCTTGGTGTCAGGAAGACATCAGAAATTATTCATGTTGATAGCAGAGGAATGAAGCAGTAGACAAAAGTGACACTAAGGCCTGATTCACACCTATGCAGGTTGCAGTTTGCATATTCCAGGTGCATTTTGCATTTTTCAATACACTATGAAGGCTTTTCATAAAAAGCACAAATGTGAACGTGACCCATGGGAAACCATGTTACATGGATTGTAGTGTGTTTCTGCAAAACGCACTAAAAATGCATAGGTGTGAACCAGGCCTTAGTGCTCTTAATTGAGACAAGTACACACTATAGAGAGAAATGATTTTTTCATATTTCATGGCTGAGGTTTACAACCCCTTTAGGCTGGATTCACACCCATGCATTTTTAGTGCTTTTTGCATTTTGCAGATTTGCACTACAGTCCATTTAACATGGTTTCCTATGGAACACGATCTGTAGTAGGTAATAATAGGTAGATTTGCTATACAGAACATGTTCCACAGGAAACCATGTTAAATGGACTGTAGGCCGTCTCCGATGACGTCTCTATGATGAAACGCATAAGGCGGAGCCAGAGAGCATCCTATGCACTTCCGGTTTACCCGGTGGAACGAATGGAACTTGCGGATCCGAGCATCTGACTACTCATTTGAGCAATAGTAAGTGTTCACTACTCCATGCTATTTTTCACCTGTCACTCTACACTATGGAAGTTTTCCCTTTACATATGGACCTTCCGAGCCCATTGTTTTGAGCTGTGTACGCCCGTGGAAACGCCAGGACCAAAGCTACTGGATCTCCAGGATATTTCCAACTGAAGGGTTGGTGAGTGGGGTGTGTTGGAGGGAAGCACGCATTCAGCACTACCCACCCGCTCCACCTTCTCCCCCACCCCCTTCACAGACGAACAGTTTCTTTCCTTATTTTGGACTTTTACATAAATACATTGTGCATCTACTGTTTATTGAGATTGATTGGTATACTCTACATTTATGTTACTCACCCACCAGTATATATCGTTACATCACTGCATTGATCACTATTTGTTTTAGAGTTTGTTTGCATATGTGTATTTCCTTAATTTGATGACAGTATACACTTTATGGTTTACACCTATGTGACAGCGCCACACCCACTTTGATCCCCCCTTTTCTTTGTATCTATATACCTGGGATTCCTTTCCAGGGTTTGTGGGGGCAGCAGTCACCGCCGCACTACTTCTTATCCCCCCTTTTTTTGGTTATCACATAGCAGCGCCACACCACTTCTCCCCTTGTTTTCATGTTAAATGGACTGTAGTGCAAATCTGCAAAATGTGAAAAGCACTAAAAATGCATAGGTGTGAATCGAGCCTTAAAGTGGAACTAAACTCATCAATTTAACAGTTTCAGAAAACAGTTACATTCAACTGTTTTTTCAACTGTCACATTGGTTGTTCACTCAACCAAACTGTGAAACCATCAAATGGCCAATGTCATAACTGATGTTATGTGCGGCATCATGGCAGTTGAAAATCAAACAAAGGCCAAAATGACAGCTTCCTTGGCAGAAAAAGATAGGTGGGTTTAGTTCCGCTTCAAAGGTTGTTCCTTATTTCTGGTGGCGAACCAGCAAAGTTTCCAACTAAAAGCTTTCCTATTCGAACCTTAACATAATACCTGTTGAGAAAATAATGCAAAAACGATTGATGAATTGATGTAGTTGAATCAATTTCTTAACAAACAACCGTATGATATATTAAGATAACGACATAGGAATAGACAGTAATCAATCATGGTATCATAAGGCATTAATAGAACAAGGTTTTAATTATTTAATGATTATAAAGACCAGTGGCAGCTGGTGTTTTTTTTGGGGGGGGGCCGGCAAACAACCACCCCCCCGCACTGTTTGCCGGTCAATCCGGCACTTATCCCATCTAGGTGGGTAGCAGGTGGCGGGCAGTGTGCAGTCCTCTCCTCCAGCGGTTTCTTCCAGTGTGTGGCTCCTCCCCTCCTCCTAGACATCCAATAGGATCGCCTGTCCTTTCAGCCAAGCGGGTGACGGCTTTCAGAACCCCCTTCCTGATTGGCTGGCAGGAGGATCAGTGTTACATCAGTGAATATTCATTTGCTGTTGTAATACACCTGGGTGGGCTCCGGACCCACTTTCTGCGCCCTGAGCCCACCCTATATGAAGCCTATTAGACCCTCTGGCGGTGATGGGTGGGGGGGGGGGGTCTCTCCTGCGCCATTAATAAAGACTTATCCGAGAACACAAAATACTGTCCATAGATGTCACACGATGTGCTGATCTGAAACAGTACGTGGGGAAAAGAAAAAGGAAGGCTCTTTCTGCATGGCTTTGAATAGGAGGGCTACGAGATCAAGACCCAAAAAAAGAAATAATGTGATAAAAGGAGAAAAAGAGGCAGGAGAATAGAGCTGAAAGAAACAGGGAAAAAATAAAAGGAAAAAGTCCGTAGAGGAGGGAAGAGCTGGAAAAAGAGATGGAGTTGGGGAGAAGGAAAGGGGTGGAAGGGGAAAGGAAGGTAAAGGGTCCTCGGGGGCTGCTAAAATAGTTGTGATAGGTGAAAGCTTGGCCTAGGTATTGAGCTTCCCACCAAACTTTTCAGTTTTAAGGCCGCATTGTATTTTTTACAAATACATTTAAAAATCTGTTTTATCAATTAATGAATAACATTTAAATGAATAAATGGGTTTTACTAAGGAGTTTTTTTTTCTTTGTAATCAGGATGACATGATTTGGAACAGACAAAAAACTTCAGTAAAACAAAGCAAAAGAATTTCAGATAAACTTAAAGGGTAACTCTACTTCCATGGGGAAAAAACAAATAAAGAAAACATAATATAGTGCATACAATTGCGACACAAGTCATATTGTTATTGAATGTTAATCAAATTACCTTTTCTTTTCAATCTGCAGCTTCGTAATTTTCTGAAAATGCAATATGGCTACCTGGAGGTGTTCTGTACACAGAATGTGTACAGAATGCCCCTCCCCCCCGAAACATAATTTCCTGCTTGTGTGATTGGCTCACTCATTTTCCCAGAAGGCTGCGCTAAGATACAAGTCAGAATTACAAAAATGTAATTTTTCATGAGATACTTCCAATAGGAAATCATGTCTAAAGGGAGGCAGGCCCAGCAGCTTTCCTCAATTTAGCCCTGCAGGTGCACAGCTGATTGATAATTATGAAACCACTCCCATCAGACTCTCCACATGGACACAGACAAACACACAGGGATTTTGATCAGAATAACAAAAGGTAGGAACTGCAACAAAGCTTGCAAAATCCTTGTAAGGTACATAGATCACCCAGAGAGGAATGTTTTTTTTCTCAAGAAAAGTGGAGTTGCACTTTAAGCCCCCTGACATCAGAGTTCCCTCCCTTACTCCAGAGTCCCCTTCAGAGCTCCCTTACATCAGAGTCTCCATGAAAGCCCCTTTACATCAGAGTCCATATTACATCATAAAATCTTGCAGCGGGCTGTAGTTTGGGGACCCCTACGCTGGTTTGATTTCATATCTTCTAAGAGCATGGGCCATTACAGCTATGGCTGTAGATATACTGAACTAACTCGTTTTTTTTGTTGATCTTAGTTCACTTGGGAAAGTAGTGTGAAAGGAGGAGATAAATATCCTGTAATTGATACATGAAATCTATACATTCCACACATAACCAGTCCGATCATACCTTAGACATGTTTCATGCCTATATTAGGTTTTTGAGAAGATGTATGTTACTTCTGGATATTAACCTTTCTCATGAAGATAAGACTTTAAATGCCAGTACAGTGACACAGTGACACATTCATCAGTATTAGGCTAAAGAATGTGTGAGTCATTGTAAGACAGTATGTACCGATGTACAGTGTAACCTGTGCCACTATCAGATGTCTTCCTCTCTTGTGTATAGAAGGGTTTTCTTCGCTGATAATAGCACAACTGTAATAAAAGCAGGAGCGCTGACAGGTTTAACTCTGACAACATAACTGGCTATCTTCCAGTTTCATGTTCCTTATCTCCTACAGATGACAGCGACAAGGGGAAAAGCTCTAGCTCCATGTTTTCAGTATGCATCACATTAATGCCTTGTGTTGCCAGCAGGGAGGATTATTACAAGGCAAACAATCTGATCACACATCTGCTTTGTGTGATATCATTTTATCTTAACATTTTTTCATTTAATTAGACATTCAGAGAAGTGCAGCCATCGGAAAAATGAAAATATTTAGGACTCGCCATATGGTATATGCATAAATGCATTTTGCTGCTTGTATTCCTTTACAGAGATATACTGTAAGAGCAGTAACTTGTGGGATATACCGCCAATTGATGGAAATTGGTGCAACGCTAGTAAACAATAAATTAGATGCAGTCCATAAGAATCATTCCAATAATGAGGCTTTCAGAGTGATTAAGAAGTGACTTCTAAGATGGACAGGAAAGAAGACCACCACTGACACGCAAAATCTCTTACCCTATGTACTATCGGTGTTATTGCTCTCCATCCTCCCCCTGCTGGTCAGTTCAAGGGATACTAAGGTTGAGACGTTCAGGTTCATTAACCCAGGCTTGCATGACCTTTGTGATGAGGGTCCAGTAAAGAGGGTAAGAGCCTGTGAATTTTGGGTGTCGGTGGTGGCCTTCTTCCCTGTTCATCTGAGAAGTCACTTCTTAATCACTCTGGAAGCCTCATTATTGGACTGATTCTTATGGAAGGGAAAGAGGGAAAGGAAAAACCCAATGCGAGTTATAAGTTCCAAGAGTTGTATGTTGTAAAAGTTGCCAAGCCGAGTCCTAATGACAGGAGTTGTGGCTTAAAATGGGCTATGGACTCGCCAACTCACGGCACTGATTTTCATAGAACTGTCATATGGAGGGAGTCTCTTTTATTTAAACTTGATGTTCTTGTGTCTTCTTTAAGCCTTTATAGTGTAACTTTGAATCATGTGCTCTTCCATACCCAGAAGTACCTGATATTTACTTTGGCTCCAAGTGCTGAATGGAGCACTTTCTCTATGTCAATCAGTCCCCCATACACTTTCTAGATTAGTTATTATTTATTACATCACTGGGATTTCCTATGTATTCATTGTAGTGTTACTGCTCTGTAGCAGGGTTGGAAGCTCCACAGCAGAACTCATCTACACAACCACTGGTCATATTCAAGATTTCAGCGAAGGCCTGATGTTTATGGCTAAGAAGTAACTCTCTCGGTATCTCAGTAAAATTCTCAGTCAATTCTCAGTAAAAACATGTTGATCCACAGAACCTTTAAAGTGGTTGTAAACCTCAGACATAAAGTATGAACAAAGCATATCCCTCTGTAGTGTGTACTTGTCTCAAAAGTGCTAAGTATCATTTTTGTCTGCTGCTTTGTTCCTCTGCTATCAGCATGAGTCAGCTCAAGTGTCCCTGACACCAAGAGAAAAAAGGTGACAAGGGAGAGAGCTCCAGCTGACTGACAGCCTCAGCTTTGTTCCTGAGTTTTGTGTGAAGGGAGGGGGGGGTGTTGTCCTTTCCCTCCAATTAGCTATCAGAGCTGTCCTGTATGAGCTCTGCAGAGTGTGACTCCAGCTCTCCACTCCCTTTTTTCTGACAGCTCAGACAAACTTTATAAATTCAGCACTTTAAATGGCTGTAGAGAAGAAAAACTGCAGATAAACAGCTACAACTTAGGTAGGAAAATGTGTTTCTTATCTGTGTATCATCTGAAGCAAGTCACTTTACTGTGTATACAGTATGTAAGGGTTTACAACTATTTTAAAGACTCATGAATAGGGATGGCAAGAGTCACAAAGAAGCTCAAATGTGAAAATCCCAGAAAATCATTGTATTCTGGAATTAGGTGTATAGAAAAGCAAGAAAGCATTGGTATTTGCCTGAGTACAAGCCCATAGAGCAATTCACTTCTATGGGCATCTGTATGCACCACCTGTGACTCCCCAGGCATGGAAAACCGCTGGGATGTTTACTCTACAGCTCATTTGTCCCACTTCCATCTGTATGTGTGAGCCCTAACGGTGCTCCCCCCCACACTTGTCAGTCCCTCTGACACCGCTGTTGTTGGCTTTGCCTGTATGCCTTTTCTCTATTGGAAAAGTCGGAATAGTAGTACTCATTTCAGAAGTGACTGGACTCAGTCACTAGAAGGTCACCATCACTTATATTGGAAAGCAGCCTCCGGTATGCATTTGTGAGGATTGGTGCTGATGCGCTAAAAAGTACATTGATCTGAAACCCTTTTTTTGTGGCTTCATTGAATTGTCAGAAAGTGAAATTTCACTCATTTTTATTTACCACAGTGGCGCTGTGATGAAGTGTACTAGTATGTAGCACAATGGTGTGAAATGACCTTATTGTAATCAATTCAGTTATTGGCTATGCCTTGGGACTGTGTTAGGAAAGACCATCCAGTGCAGCTCAATGCACCTGGTGTGAACAGGCCCTTAAAATGGCACTAAACCCTGGTTAAAAAGAAGTTCTATTCAGGTATGTATTCTTAAAGTGGTTGTAAAACCTCACACATGAAATATGAACAAAGCACATCATTTCCAATCAGGGCTCACAGCTGTCCATCCTGAGATTGCTTTTGTGAAAACCTCAGATCCCTGCCCCTGCTGTTAAAGCTGAGAAGAAATTCTTTCAACTTTGTGTTTTTAGAACAACCTACAGACGAAATGGCTGCAGATACACAGACACAACTTATGTAGGGGGATTTGTTTCATCTCTGTGTATCACCTAATGCTAGTCATCAGGCCCGGCCCTACCATGGGTCCCAGTGGGTCCATTGGACCCAGGCAGCAATTTGAGAGGGGCAGCAAATTGAACCATGGCCGCCTCTCCTTCTCAGCCTGCACCTATACTGCCTTAGCCTGTCTATATACTACCCTAGCCTGTCCATATACTACCCTAGCCTGTCTATATACTACCCTACCCTGTCCATATACTAAACTAGTGTGCCCATTTACTACCCCAACCTGTCCATATACTACCCTAGCCTGTCTATATACCACCCTAGCCTGTCTATATACCACCCTAGCCTGTCCATATACTACCCTAGTCTGTCCATATACTACCCTAGCCTGTCAATATACTACCCTAGCATGCCCATGTACTACCTTAGCCTGCCCCTATACTGCCCTAGCTAGCCCCTTGGAATTGAACATAATGGTATGTCATATAATTTTGCATATAGACAAAGTGCATTTGCATGTAAATCTGACTTCCTGATAAATTTAATTTTAGTTTTAATTATCATGATATAAAATAATGGACGTGGGGGCCTTTTGGTGGGCGTGATTTTTTTTTTGGGGGGGTTGTTGGCAGCATTTCATTCTTGGACCCAGGCAGCACAATGTCTTGGCCAGTTCTGCTAGTCGTCTAACTGGATATATGTAAGGTTTTACAATGACTTTAACTCCGAGAAGTACCTACTATTGCTCCTGGCGTCCTCCAAAATTCCACTTTCCTTTTTGTTTTGCCGCTGTGATCTATATACATTCTCCATGGTTCCACAGTATATTGGGGATGTAGCCACCTTCTCTTTCTCGTTCCTAAGATAGAGTATGGTCTATGGTATTTGTGGTGTGTGCATACTGCAATGCACATTACCGCAACTAACATGCACTGCTTGTTCTAAACAAACCAAAGGAAAGTGAAAAGAAGAGGCTCTGGAGCTCACAGAGGATGATATAAGCAGGCAGAAAAACACAGTAATAAGCAATTTTTACTATTAAAGTAGTCTTATGGGATACAGTATATCTAACTGATCTTAACCGATTGCCGACCGCTGATCGGCATTTGTCGGCGACAATGTGGCTCTGTAACGCAAAACGCCGTCATACGACGGCGGCCGCCATACGACGGCGGCCGCGATACAGAGCCACTGTGAGCGCGCGCGCGCCGCCGGAGGCGCGCGTGCGCGCTCACTGTGTTCGGGGGGGGCCAGGGAGCGGGTGCGGCGGCTTTGATTGCCGCCGGCCACCCGCGATGCCCCCCCCGGAGTGAAAGAGCGGAGGTCCGTGTATGTAAACACGGACCTCCGCTCTGTGTGAGGGGGAAGGGCTGTGATCACAGCCTTCCTGTACATGAAGGCTGTGACCACTTCCCTTCCCCAGCTAGGCAAGCCCCCACACAGTTAGAACACGCCCAGGGAACATAGTTAACCCTTAGCGCGCCCCCTGCAGGTTAACCCCTTCACTGCCAATGGCATTTACACAGTAATCAGTGCATTTTTATAGCACTGATCGCTGTATAAATGCCAATGGTCCCAAAAAAGTGTCAAAATGGTCCGACATGTCCGCTGAAATATCGCAGTACCGCAAAAAATCGCAGATCGCCGCCATTTTTAGTAAAAAATAAAAAAAAATTAAAAACCCCAAAAATGAATTCTCATCATCCGTAAACGCGACCACTTTTGCGCAAACCAATCGATAAACGCCGAAAGGGCTCCGGTCCTAAAGCTGGAAATCCTTCCGGGGCTGAAGTGGTTAAAACTGTTCCCTCCCCCATCCTAACACCTATACTAACTAACCTGCAGAACAAAGATCTGTATACTTACCTATTTTCAGGTAATTTTGGTCCAGTCAGGCTGCCCTGTGTCAGTCTGGGCGCCTGAAGGGGAGAAGGAGCGCCGACAATGGATGGACCATAGTACACCTATAGGTGACATCACTGCTCGGGCATTACCAGCCAATGTTGAACGCTCTCTCCTCTCCACTGTGGCCAGCGCTGGCTGACACAGGAGATCATGTGACCGGACCAAAGCACCCTGAAAATAGGTAAGTATACATCTTTCTTCTAGTTAGCATATTTGTTATGAGGAGGGAGCAGTTTTAAAGTAAAACTTTTATATCATGCATTGTTGGAATTTCTGAATGTATAATTAGAAGCAGCAGGCTATTCTAGATAGTCAGCAAATCCCCCCTTTCTTTAACTGACAATGGTGTGCCTGTGCAGCTGAATGTGGCTGCTCATAGGCATTTCCTGGTACCGTTGTCTGTGCCCTTCCGAAAGTGACATCCTTGGTCCCAAGTGGACACGCCCAACAGCTGCCCATACACTATGAACTGTGGGACATCCTGGTCACGTGACAGAAAGGGAATACAAACAAAAAACATACACACATGGCGATCTCAATATTTTTGCATTAAAGAAATGACTTCGATTTATTAAACCAAAGGGTGCTTCAAGGCTTATTTCCCCCCTCCTCTTCTCTAAATGGCACTTTTTTTTGACAGGTCCCACAAGACTGCGGGACCATTCACAAAGCACAGCTCGTCTCACATGCACAGTGGGCGCGTGGCTGTGAAGCCGCAAGGTGGCACAGCTGGGTGCCCACAGTTGAGATATTGGTGCCGGGAGAGAACACCGAGAGTAGAGACAGCTTGTGTGAGCCCATCGCTGGATCCTGGGACAAGTGAGTGTCTGTTGATTAAAAGTTAGCAGCTACAATATTTGTAGGTCCTGACTACAAAGTACAAAAATGACTCAAGTTCCTCTTTAAAGCGGAGTTCCGCCGGGGTGTAAAAGAATTAAAAGTTAGCAGCTACAAATACTGTAGCTGCTGACTTTTAATTTAAGGACACTTATCTTGACCCGTTCATTCGCTAAGGGTGCAAGCGCCAGCATCCTTACTAAGGGAAACAGGAAGTGAAGCCTTGCGGCTTCACAGCCTGTTTCCTACTGCGCATGCGCGAATCGCACTGCACTTTCTGAATGGTCCCTCCTGTCTTCTGGGACCTGTGTGTGTCTCCCAGAAGGCAGCGGTGGGAAGGGGGAGGGCCAGACATTATGTAGATCACCACACAAGATTGCAGCGATCTTTCCCTGGAAGTGGGAGCAGATACCTGGTTTTGACAGGTATCCGCTCCCCCCTCCCCCCTCAAATGTGGCACCAGTGGGGAGGGGGGATCAGATCCTCAGAAGTTCCATTTTTGGGTGCAAGCCTTTTCTTCCACTTTAAGTTAGCTATATCCCAGAATTCTTCTTTAAAGTGATTGTAAAGTCTTGTTTTTTTTTGTTTTTTTTAAATAACAAACATGTTTTACTTACCTCCTCTGTGCAATTGGTTTTGCACAGAGTAGACTGGATCCTCCTCTTCTCGGGTCCCTCGTCGCTACGCTTAGCCCCTCCCTCCTGTTGAGTGCCCCCACAGGAAGCAGCTTGCTATGGTGGCACCCGAGCCGTGCTGCAGACACGGAGTTGCCGTTCAGCCCCACCTCCTCTCTCCGCTGATTGGCTGACTGACTTTGATTGACAGCCGCAGGTGCCAATGGCGCAGCTGCTTTGTCTCAGCCAATCAGGAGGAGAGTCTCGGAAGGATGAGGGAATTGTGGACATAGATGGGGCTTAGGTTAGTATTAGCTGGTACTAGGTAGGCTGCTACAGACAGAAGGTTTTTTATCTTAATTCACAGAATGCATGAAAACCTTTTGCCTTTACAACTCCTTTCAGTAATGGATGTGTATGAATTATTTTTGGAGAATAAGGATATTGTTTAGTGTCAATCTAATGTAAAATTTAATTTAGCTAATATGTTATGTAGAATTTCTGCTGCGAAGAGGTCCCACTAAAACACGGACAGGATTATTTTGCAGCTTTTTCTTAAACATAGTATCCAAACTCTCTGGTTGTTTTATTTGCTCAGTATGTGTTATACTCTTATTATTGGTATTTGACTGCAGGCTATTTGCTCATTTGGGATGGGTTCACCTCATTTGATCCTGGCAAAACAAATACTTTCTATCCTAGCCTTATGACTACGTTCCATATATTGCCGGAACATAGGTCTTTATGGACATGGTTGGTCAAGTGAGCTCTACAGTACACCTGCTCAGAGCTATGACATCAAACACTATGCTTGTGCTTTAGACTTGTTTTCTGGCGGTTTGTGCTGCATGTAGCTTGAGGAGATATTTTAATAGACCTGAAGTGCTTATATGAGCTGAGTGGAATAGTGCACATTATAAGCCCTTTGTAACCTGTTAGATTGTCCTTCACTAGAGAGCAGCCATTACAAAGGGAATATTTTAAGCTTGCAGGTTTTGCTTCTGCGAGAGTCCTACAAGCATTTTTCTTGCTCTTAAAATCATCACAAATAGAATGTCAATTGCAATCAAAGTCATATAAGTATAAGAGGGGTCGAATGGGATAATGTATATTCCGAAACAGAATTTCATACACAAGTTATGTTTTTTAGTTTTGGAGATAGTAGGGTACTATTACAATACATGTCCCATTGGGGGAGATTTCCCTTCACTTTCTGTCCCACTTTCTGTCTCTCCAGTGATGGTGTATCCTTTCTTAGACAGCTTCCACATTAGACAATTTCCCTTCTGTCCCAATGACAACTCAAAAATGATGTATTCCCCATCGCTTTCCGTACCAGAGACTATGGTCACCATGACACACAGGGAAGGTGAAGCACTCCAGTGAGGAAACATTACGCATTCTAATAAAACAAAAATGTTGGCTTTACATACAATTTAACTATGAATAACAAATATACAAAGTGCAATAGAGGTCCATCAAATTTACAACTTTCATTATATGGTTAAAATCCAAACCCATCTGAAATGTTTTCTTTCTTGGTTTGGGTAGAGTTGGGAATGGTTAGAACCTCTGGCTGGATTTGAGCTTTAAAGTGGTTGTAAACCCATACATATTCCAAATGAAGTGACTGGCCTTAGGTGATACACAGACATGAAACACATTTTCCTACATGAGTTGTACCTGTTTCTCTTTAATTTTCTCTCTACATCCGTTCAAAGTGCAGAATTTATAAAGCTTGTCTGAACTGTCAGAAAACAGGGGCTGGAGAGTTAAAGTTACACTCTGCAGAGCTCAGTGAGGAGAGCTCTGAGAGTTGATTGGAGGTAAGAGACACACACCTCTTCACATAGCTCACATGAACAGAGCTGAGACTGTCAATCAGCTGGAGGTCCCTCCCCTGTTAACTTTTTTTTCTTGGTGTCAGGAAAACTTGTCAGAAGTGATTCATGCTGATAGCAGAAGACAGAAATGACACTTAGTGCTCTGGATTGAGACACATACGCACCATAGAGGGGTATGCTTTGTTCACATTTCATGTCTGAAATTGACAACCACTTTAATCCTTCAAGGGAGATTTGTACCATTCTAACGTGTAATAACACTGCAGATACTAATTATTTTTCATAAGAGCATTAGGGTTCCTGAGCTGATGGACCCCATAGCAATCTCATTGCCTTGGGGTTATAGTAACGACAGGTTTTCAACTGTTTTAAATCTCAGAGATCATTTAATTTGGATTTTTATTGCTGTTTGTGTCCCATTGAAGATTTTTTAAAATTTTCTGTACTTGTGGCCACTTGTGAATTTAGGAAAATCTTCTCCTTGGAGAGATTTCCCCTCATTGATTGCCCCCAGCTATTATGCAGGAAGTGAGGGAATATTTTTCTTACAGCAAGACAGACAGGAATAAAAACCTAGAGTTTGTTATTCTTTACTAAGTTATTTAAAGACTGCTGGAATGAACATGGCACTCATAAACAGTTACTTTGGCCCAGTGCTTTATCAATTGGAGTGCAAAAATGACAAATACCCCTGTGCCCATAAAGCCTAGGACATTTAAAGTGTCAGACATTACTATAATATATATATTTCTCGGGGAGAAAACACCACAAAATGTGGGTGTATCCAGCGGTACGGGACGAGAAAGCCAGTTGGGAACTTTCCCGGCCAGCTTCCTCATCCCATACAGTTGTATACACCCAGATCCTGAGGCGTTTTCTTCCCAGAGAGATGAGCGATCATGTCCTGCTGTGTTTTCTAGTGATGAGCCTTCCTAATTTTTACTAAATGTGAGTGGACAATTTTGTGATCTAAAGTCTACACATAGAGGCACTTCTCCTGTTTCTTTTGTTTTCTTGCATTGCATTGCTTCATACTCCAAGGATTAGTTTGTCCCAAGGAATGGACTTATGGAACTGTTTTGCATCCTAAATTGGACTTTATAGAACTGTTTCCCATTGTTCTATATGTCCTATCATTACAGTTGTTTTTTGGTATAGGTGTGTTAGTCCATTTGCACCTTTCAAATTGTGGTTATTATTAAAATATACTTACTTTTACTTTTAATTACTTGCATAATTTATAAAGGGAAAAAACATGGGTAAATGTGCATGTATTGGAAATTATTATTATTATACAGGATTTATATCGCACCAACAATTTGCACAACGCTTTACAACATGAGGGCAGACAGTACAGTTACAATACAATTCAATATAGGAGGAATCAGTGGGCCCTGTAATGAATATTTTTTTATTTTGCCTTAACTTACATTTTCGGGCCTCATTTCAACATCCGGACAGTGGATTCCTGTGGCAAGAATCTGGGTGGACAGCTGCAACCTGGAGACCCGTACAAAGCAATAACAGACTGACAGGTGCCGCAGCTGTCTGCTGCTGTTCACATGTATCCACACATCCAGTGGTTATCTACAGCTAGGTATGGATGGAAACCAGAGCCTTACCAGGCTATCTTTAAGCTTCAATTAAAGTCCCACCCCTTGTTCCCCGACCCTTTCCTTATAGGTATAGATGACCATATGACAGTATGCGGCCAGATTGTGCCCAGGGCTGGCCATCTGTCCCTAGTTGAGGGTAACGGCTGGATGTGCAGATACATGTGAACAGTCACAGACAGCTGTGGATCCTGTCAGTCAGCTCCCCCGCCACAAAAATCCACAACCACCTATGATTACAGTTGCAAAAGTTAGCTGTCAGGAAATAATAGGACATAGAATGAGGACTAAATATACAGTTAAATGAGTGTTTTCTGTTTTATTGGAAAAGGATTTCTATTCTGCTCAGTATGCTTTAACCAGGGACCATGTGATATTTTGGATATTAGGCTTTGGACAGTCAGGTACGTTAAACTTGCTGTTGCGGTAAATACACAAGCTTGTTTCCAGCACAATAGTCTCATTCTAAGGCTGGAAAAAAACAAGGAAGCATTTGATAAGGAAGCATCTGCATACTGCTTTACAAATAACCTAAGGAGGAGTCCTGGGCACTGCTTTCCTTGTTCCTCTTCCTGTTGCAAGGTACCAATACAGAACAGTTTATTATACAAAATACTAAATTATTTACATCCAATTAGACAATATTGATTGAGGAAGCATTTACTATCCCCAGGGTAATGTGTGCTTTTATACTTTTTGTTCTCTCTCCATGAACTAAATGTTACAATGCTGATTACTGCTCCATAGAGGCATATACTTAACAACATTAATGGGATTGTCTATATGTTGTGGCCCTGAAGGACAATCCAATATCCTGCATGACCTGAGCCTTCAGCAAGCAAGGAATGGACAATAGAATTGTGTAAAATGATGCAATGACAAGGGAATGATGCATTCATGTAAAGTAATATAAACCAAAACCTTACAACTCAGGCTTCTACGGTTTTATTAAAAAAGCCAAATAAGGAATGCATACGTCAAATAATAACTTACAAACCTGAGTAGGAAGTGTTAGGTTTGCAAGGATTAAAAAATGTCTTAGCAAGCAATTGAAGTGTTAGCTTATGTGGCAAGTACGAGAAGGCAACTATACTTTCCTATACGTGTGCTGCTAATGTTTCAGGACCCTACCTTGAACCAAGATGATGGCACTTACAAGTAACAGCCATCCTAACCTTCCTGCACATAACATTTCCAGCCCACTTTCTGTGTAGGAAGAGATTTAGGAAGAGTTAGAACTATAAATGCAGTAGAAACAAAGTCAGTATATCAGGATAACAATGTATTTGCCTTTCTGCAGTTGAAGATCTAGTCCCAAGAACAAAATGTTAACTTATTGACTCTTACCAGTTCTTAGATGTAGTGCCTGCATTCATTTTCTTTTTTCAGGTTATGAATATTTCAGAAATTACAGAAAATACCTGTTGCTCCTGGCAGAAATCCAATGTCCTTGTCACTAGAGTGATCTGGAACTTACACAAGGCTTGCTTTCCTTACTTTTGGCAGCTGAACAGAGCAACGGGCCTGTGAAATAAAGGTGCATATGTGCACTGGGGCTGCTTAGCAACAACTCTAGGGCAAGTGAATATACTTAAACAATAGATTCAATTTGTATCCAGTCAGAAAGACTATTATCATAAATAGTTACTTGTAAATCTATGGCATTGTAAAATTTGATTGTAAAATTTGATTTGAATATATTATTATTGATTCCAAAACAAGAAATCTTATGAGGAATCCTCCACCAGCGGGTGTACATACACACTGCCTTTTACCGTAAACTGTAGACCACCCTATAAAGCGGTCACTGGCGCTCTTTACAAATCAGATCACCCCAGGTCACTCCGATATCAAATGCCAAAACTTTCCTTCCTCATCATATAGACTCCATATGACAGAGATTCTGCCAGATGTATAATGTCAACAACACAGTAGACATCTCATGGTGCAATATGTTCAAAAAGGGGTGTTTTATTAAAGACGACCGGTGTCACTTTCATTTGTGACTCTTGGTCATGATGTATGGGGTTTATGTGTCTGTAGTTATTTTTTCCACTAGGAACCTTGTGTTTTGGGTTTCTGTTTCCCTAGGCTGGCCTGATGGACATGATGTTACTTCCGGTCTCCGACCATAGGAAGGTTTTTTGTACATCCATTAACTGACACATTCCCACCCCTATTATATATAAGGCTTTGTATACACGTGAAACCACAGCCCTGATGATGTATTTTTATGACGATGCGCGTTGGGTGGAGCTAGGATCACGTGACATCTCCACACACCAAGGTCAGCCATTTTGTTGGTTGGAAACATCTCTGCTTTTATATTGATTCACATGTAAGTTTTATCTCCTGTATGGCGAGTGTGTATTTTGGAAACTGTTTTAATAACCCCCCCCTTTTTGAACATACTGCACCATGAGATGTCTATCTGCTTTGTTGACATTATACATCTGACAGAGTCTCTGTCATATGGAGTCTATCTGATGAGGAAGGAAAGTTTTGGCGTTTGATATCAGAGTGACCTGGGGTGATCTGATTTGTAAAGAGCGCCAGTGACCACTTTATATGGTGGTCCACAGTTTACGAAAAGAGGCAGTGTGTGTGCATCCGCTGGTGTAGGATTCCTCACAAGATTTCTTGTTCACTATTCGAAATTACATTATATGGACTCTTACCATTATGAACTTTATATTATGTATTCTCTTTTAAAACACCTCTTTTTTAACACTGCACCTTTTGTGTTTATATGTAACCTTTTGCTGCCATTATATTATGATATTGTGCAAGCTGCTTGTTATCCGTAAGTGCAGGTTTATTGCTGTTTTTGTATATTATTATTGATAGTAGCATTTTGGTTTTCTAGCTCCTTTAATCTGAGAATAAGCATACAAAATATGTAGTGATTCATATACTGCAGCAATTCTCAAAATTGTTACCACAGAGGAGCCCGTGAAATAATTTCCCAGTCTAGTGGATCCCTTGCTAAAAACAATTTATTGGGAGTAAGAATGCAACACACCTTGTTGGCCAATAGAAACTAAGCTCCCTCTAACATTGGTGGTCAGTAGGAAGAATGCCCCCCCCCCTTACATTGGTGGTCAATAGGAACAATCCCCCACTTACATTGGTGGTCAGTAAGAAGAATGCCCCCCCCTTACATTGGTAGTCAGTAGGAAAAATGCTCCAATTGCATTGGTAGTCAGTGCCCCTCTTACAGTGGTGATCAGAATGCTTGCTAAAATATCATTGGTGTCATGCTGCTCGCTCTTTCAAACAAACAGTAACCCCCAAAGTGATTGTAAAGTCTTGTTTTTTTTGTTGTTTTTAATAACAAACATGTTATACTTACCTCCTCTGTGCAGTTGGTTTTGCACAGGCCCCTCCCTCCTATCAAGTGCCCCCTCAGCCAGCAGCTTCCTATGGGGGCACTCGAGCTGAGTCAGAGCTCCGTGTATCCATTCAGACATGGAGCCCCGACCCAACCCCTCCCCCTCTCTCCCCTGATTGGCTGACTGACTTTGATTGACAGCCATGGGAGCCAATGGCACCTCTGCTATATCTCAGCCGATCTGGAGGAGTGTCCTGGATGACATTCATGGACAACGCTGGAGAGAGAAGGGGTCCAGGTAAGTAATTAGGGGGTGCTGGGGAGGATGTTACACACAAAAGGTTTTTTATCTTGAGGCATAGAATGCATTAAGATAAAAACCTTCTGCCTTTACAACCCCTTTAAATGATAAACAACATATATTGTAAAAAGATGTTTGTACAAAACTTTATTTATAGCATTCATAAAATTGCACTAAAAAACAAACAAATGAACCCAGTGGTGCATATCCTGATTATACATTTATACAGTTATTCCACATCCTCCTTTCACATGCATATGACCTCTTAGGGGCCCAGTGAGTAGAGGAATACCCAACATGTTTCAGACTTTTTCTTTCCTCAGAGGTGTAGTGTGGAGAAACACAAAATATATTTATGGAAATGACACTGCAAAAGACAAGGTATAAAGTCATAACAATTAAAAGGTCTCATAGATGCTGTCACTTGATGGGTCATCAGGGTAACAATTCTTGTAACGAAGGACTACGAAGAGCGGGCTACATTAGGGCCCCCAAAAAAGATCACAACCCCAAAAATGGGAAGATGAGGGAAATGAGCCTCAAAATCATAAATGTATGTGGAGAAGATCAGGGCTTGCTCCTCCAGATGCTGGTGCATGTAACAGAGTTTCATACAGAAGAAGGGGAAGAGGAAGAGATCAACCAATCGCAACCATCGGCATGGAGAGACCCGCCACTCCAAGATCTACTAATGTATATACTACATTTCAAGTGGTGTTGGCCCCATATCTTTGCAGGTCCCATCAAATGGCAGGTCAACCAGACAAATCTCAAGAAACCCCCCAGCAACCTCTGAAAAAGCCCTAGGGTTCCACAGATCCATGATTGAGAATGTCTGGTATACAGCGAAAATCTCTTTGTATCCTGCTTATGTTAGCTTTTATAGATTTCAAGTACCAGAATGTGTTTGGTTTGCTGTCTTTGCTGATTTATTTTATCATGAATTTTTGTTACTGCAGTGCAAGTTATTAGAGGTTCCTTCAAGTATACGTGTTATGAAAAATTATTTGGACTGCTTTGCTGGCCTCCTAAGGTTGTGTTTTAAAAGTGTTTTAAAGCGGTAGTAAACCACATTTTGTTTTAACCCTGTAAGACAATGGTATAATGTGCTAGTATGCATCGCATACTAGCACATTATGAAATACTTACCTTAGAACGAAGCCCTCCAGCAGCGCGCTGTCACCACTGAAGGTGCTTCCATCTTTACCCGGTCTTCCTTTCGGGTTCGTATGCTCTGGCCATCTAATTGGCCACACTGCAATGACATTGACTGTGGCACGGAGCTCTGAAGGGGTGGCATGGGTAAGCCGGTGGCTTAGGAAATATTCACTTAGGAGGTTTAGGAGATATTTATTCACTGTACCTATAAGTAAGCCTTATTATAGGCTTACCTCTAGGTACAAGATCAAAAAAAGGGTTTACTTCCACTTTAACCAAAGCATCAACAAGTCTACTTGGCAATTGGCATTTTTCAGGAAGTTAGCAAAGGCAGCCTACAGGGTTCACTTAGCAGTTTTTAATATGAATAATGCAATCTAGAGAATTTGTAATTAAATAATCTCTTGTAATTTAAAACAGAACTGCAGTCCTGCTTTCTAAGTCATCTCTCCTCCCCAGCCTGTGCTTTGACAATGAAGAAACAGAAGTATGATGTCATCTTTGTACTCTACCCTCCTGTAATCATGTTCACTGTTATGTTGACCAGAACTATGCAAAGCAAAAAAAAAACCTATGATTGGTTCCTCATACCCTTTCCAGTGCTGCAACAGGGCCCCTTCACAACATCACATGCCTGCCAACTTTTTGAGATGGGAACAAGGGATACCTATTAGCAAACGCATGGAGTCATAGGAAACACACTCCCTTAACTGATTCAATGCCAGACACTTACCCCCCTTCCCGCTCAGACCAATTTTCAGCTTTCAGCGCTGTCGCATTTTGAATAACAATTGCGCAGTGATGTAACGCTGTACCCAAACAAAACTTTTATCATTTTGTTCCCACAAATAGAGCTTTCTTTTGGTGGTATTTGATGACCCCTGCATTTTTTTATTATTTGCACTACAAAGAAAAAAAGACAGAAAATCTTGAAAAAAAAAAGATTTGTAAATAAGTACATTTTCTCCATCACTGAAGGGCACTGATGATGAGGCACTTATATGCAGCACTTATAAGCAGCACTGACGGGCACTGATATGCAGCACTGACGGGCGCTGATAAGAAGCACTGATGGGCTCTCATAGGCGGCACTGATAAGCACTGATAGGTGGCACTGGGCACTGATAGGTGGCACTGGTGGGCACTGATAGGTGGCACTGATGGGCGGCAATGACAGATTGCACTGTAAGGTTGTCATTCCCTGGTGGTCCTGGGTGGCATCTGAAGTGGGCACTGAGTGCCATCCATGTTGGGCTTTGTACCCCTTACCTGGTGGTCTAGGGTGGGCTACCTGGTGGTCAGGGTAGGCTCCCTGGTTGGCTCCCTGGTGGTCCTGGGTGGGCTCCCTGGTGTCCCTGGATGGCGATCCCAGGCGACCCCCCCCCCCACCGCTTCAGGAGAGCCACCAGCTCTCCTCTACTCACGTCTGCAGATGCGAGTAGAGGAAAAGCCGATAAACGGCTCTTTCTCTTTCTGTTTACACTGTGATCAGCTGTGATTGGTCACAGCTGATCACGTGGTAAAGAGCTTCCAACGGAGAGATCGATAATGCGGGTCTATCCTGAAAGACGTCATGTGACATCTGGTCAGGATAACTGAACCACCGCCCGGCCGTCATTTTGCTATAGGCCGGGCGGGAAGTGGTTAAAAGGACAATTATACAAAAAAATTATTTGTTAACCACTGCAGCCCTGGAAGGTTTTACCCCCTTCCTGACCAGAGCACTTTTTGAGATTCGGCACTGCGTCGCTTTAACTGAGGCGGTTGTTCGACATTTTACCCAAACAAAATTGGTGTCCTTTTTTTCCCACAAATAAAAAAAAAACTATATTTTTTACTTTCTGTTATAATACACATCCAATAAAAAAATGTAACAAATCAAATTTCTTCTTCAGTTCAGGCCAATCTGTATTCTGCTACATATTTTTGGTAAAAAAATCCCAATAAGCGTATATTGATTAGTTTGTGCAAAAGTTATATCGTCTACAAACTATGGGATATTTTTATGGAATTTTTTTTTTTTTTTACTAGTAATGGCGGCGATCAGCGGCTGCGACAACTAAGGACACCAAGTGACACTTTTGACACTTTTTTGGGGATCAGTGACACCAAATACATAGAAACATAGAAACATAGAAAAGTGACGGCAGAAAAAGACTGAGTAGTCCATCGAGTCTGCCCCTTTTTATTTATTTATTTTTTTGCATTAACCTTGTTGTCTGACTATAGATTTATGTTTATCCCAAGCATCCCAAGCACAGTAATCAGAGCTAAATAATATGCACTGTAACTGTACTAATGACACTGGCAGGGAAGGGGTTAATATTAGGGGCAATCAAAGGGTTAAATATGTTCCTTGGGAGTGCTTTCTAACTGTGGGGGGTGCTTGTACTGTAAGAAGACAGAGATCCGTGTTCTTGCTTAGCAGAAACACACAATCTCTGTCTTCTCTTGTCATAGAATGGCGATCTGTTTTGTTTACATAGGCAGACCGACCTTCTGTCTGCTTCGGGAACGATCGGCGGGTCTTGGTGGGCATTGGGTCCGCCGGACCTGCTAATTGGCTCCCGTTGTGTCCAATCACAATGGGAGCTGGTCGCGGGTGACGTGCGTGCGTGCCCCAGACCAGGAAGAGCAAAATCACGTACAGGTATGTGATTTCACGCAGAGAGGCCGCCCTGCTGCACTAAATGTACATGAGGCGGTCCAGGAGTTGTTAAAGTCATTTTTAAATGTGTGTGATGTTAAGTTGGTAGTTCCACATTTGTATAGCAGCTACTATGGAAATATAAGCATCAGCAAGCAAAAAGCTGTCAAAGGCAATGGCTGGAAAGGAATGCATTTTATGTCTATTTCTTTCTAATATTGGCTTCGGCATTTACCCTACACATGTATTGTAATTCTGTGTGTTTGGTGTTGATCTGTTTTAATCATTAATCTTTGTGATCATGAGATCAATTTGAAAAGAGGAAGCACAGATAGAGAAAGCGCTTACAGCATATTTTAGGCAAATAGAACTATTAACTTGCTTTGCTGCAGTATCTTCTGCAACGCTGTACAAATTGGGGGCACACCTTGTTCAATGATAGACACTTACATTGAAGTGCCATTCTGGGCCCCAGACAAAAAAAAAAAATGCCCTCCCTGTACTGCAAGAGCTAAATGCTTGTTGAGTCTAGGGGTAGAGACATACAGGGGTTGATTTACTAAAGCTTGAAAGTGCAAAATTTGGTGCAGCTCCACACAGAAACCAATCAGCTTCAAGGTTTGATTGTCAAAGCTTGATTGAACAAGCTGAGGTTAGAAGCTGATTGGCTACCATGCGACGTTGTACCCAAACGTAACTGACATCCTTTTTTTCCCACAAATAGAGCTTTCTTATGGTGGTATTTGATCACCTCTGCGGTTTTTATTTTTTGCGCTATAGACAAAAAAAGGGGCGACGATTTTGGAAAAAAAAACAATATTTTTTCTTTTTGCTCTAATAAATATTAAAAAAAATGTAAAAAACAAATTTCTTCCTCAGTTTAGGCCGATATGTATTCTTCTACATATTTTTGGTAAAAAAAAATCGCAATAGGGGTATATTGATTGGGTTGCACAAAAGTTATCACGTCTACAAACTATGGGAATAGATTTATGGCATTTTTATTTATTTATTTTTAATAGTAATGGCGGCGAGCTGCGATTCTTAGCGGGACTGCGATATTGCGATGGACAGATCGAACACTTTTGACAGTCTTTTGGGACCAATGACATTTATACAGCGATCAGAGCTAAAAATAGCCACTGATTACTGTATAAATGTCACTGGCAGGGAAGGGGTTTAACTGTAGGGGGCGATCAAGGGGTTAAAGCGGAGTTCCACCCAAAAGTGGGACTTCCGCCGATCGAATTCCTCCCCCCTCAGGTGTCACATTTTGCACCTATCGGGAGGGAGGGGGGAAAGGACACCTGTCTTTGCCAGGTGTCCTTTTGCCCCACATCGGGGAGCTAAGGCCGGCGGCCTCAGCCGCTGACGTCAGCAGCCTGGCTCCCTCCTCCCTCCACGCTCTGCTGGTGGCCGCCAGGCCAATAGCAGAGCGCAGTAGGGCTCTCGGCATGAAGCTGTAATGCTACACTGCTGGGTTCCCTCACCTGAAATGGCGGCGGCAGCACCTGACAGCTTATGGAAACATCAGCTGCGGTTGATGGTATTGAGCTTTACCTGGAGGTCTTTATTTATTTAACCATCATATAGCAAATATCATTCCTCTTCAAGCATTGAATATTTGAGCTTCATTTTTCCTTTGTTCGTAATTTATAGCTATTTATACTGCAGCAAAGGATCCATCAATATGTAACACCTCTAGCCAAAGTGTTCCAAGGTTTCGCTGGACTCCAGGACAGGTAAGTGTCCTATTATTAAAAGTCAGCAGCTACAGCAGGTGTAGCTGCTGACTTTTATTTTTTTTTCGTTGTAGGACCTCCTCTTTAAGTGTGTTCCCTCACTGAGTTCTAACTGTGTGGGGGCTAGGCTGACCGGGGCATGACAGATCTAACTGTTCCCGATTATTGGGAACTGTAGATGTGTCAGATGTCCCCTAACAGAACGTAGATCTGCTGTGTTTACACTGGCAGATCTCTGTTCTGCTTCTGAAACAGGCGATTGCGGGTCGCTGGAGGACATCAAGCCCACCCGACCCGTGCGCATGCTCACACGCGAGCTGCCGTACAGCAACAGCGATTCGCATAGCAGTGCCAACCTGCAGGCGTAATATGACGGCGGCCAGTCGGCAACTGGTTATACTTGACTGTGTAGTACAGTAAGTGGACCTATCTATATATCAGAATAAGAAAAACCCCTAGTGGTGGGGCTTTAAGGGTAGTGGTACAGAACACACTCTAAATTTCGCTTGTTACAAAAAATATACATTTATTTGCACATCAACGCGACGCGTTTCAGGTTCAAACCTTTCATCAGGGTTTTATTTGCAGAAAGTATTTATTTAAGATCATCTGCTAGTGTCTCAGTATATCCTTTAGTAAGATCATGTGCAGAAAAAAGTAGTTTTAGGTTGATGTCGTAGCAAAAGGTCTAATAAGGGCTCCTATACTGGTGTGACGTGGGAATCCAGATCAGAACTTCCTTATACTTTCCTCATCCCTAGGGGAGAAGCACACTTTCTCCCTGTTTTATCCGGGGAGGGGGGAGAGGGAGGGGTTTGTTGCACTCCCAGATAACCCCCAAAAAGTTTATGGCTGGGTCCCTCCCAATGAGGGATATGTTGGTCCAACAAGTCTGTGGGGTCTCCGCTGGGCTTCAAATGTTGCGGGATCAACCACACATTCCCCCATGTAAATGATGCCTGGTTGGAGAGTCATCCCACCCGCACACGTGGCTGCTCCGGCTCTGTAACATCTATATATCTATATATCAGTGATCTCCAAACTACGGCCCTCCAACTGTTGCAGAACTACATGTCCCATGAGGCATTGTAAAACTCTGACATTCACAGACATCACTAGGCATGATGGGAATTGTAGTTCCTGAACAACTGGAGGGCCATAGTTTGGAGATCCCTGCTAGACTAAACAAGATTTAGATTGTTAATATGGGGAAGGGGGGTCACCCACATGAATTTTCTTTTTAACTGACCAAATTTCACTGGAGAAGGATAAAGGACAGGACGTGTAGAAGAATTTCTTTAAAAAGATTTTAGGTATCTGTGTCTCCATTGGGGGGAATTGTCTCATTTTGTGTTCTTGTGACACCAAGACATATGAGGGCAACTAGTGTCAATGGGACAGGAAGACGCAGGCAGCAATAGAAACCTCAAAGATGTTCTAACTTTCCTCTTTCTTTTCTGTTGCTTTCTCTGTTTCCATTTAAAAGATTACCTATCATGTCTTGTCCCTATATAACCTTGAGAAAAAGTTTTCCTGGAGTTAATAATGTGTTCTCAGTGCAGTCTAAAAGAAATGTGCAAGGAAGATTTAGTACAGTGGATGTATAGTAGAAATCATAGTTATAAGAGAAACCTTGGAACGCTTTGGCTAGAGGTGTTACATATTGATGGATCCTTTACTGCAAAATAAATAACTATAAATTACGAACAAAGGAAAAAGGAAGCTCAAATATGCAATGCTTGTAGAGGAGTGATATTTGCTATATGATGGCTGAATAAATAAAGACCTCCAGGTAAAGCCCAATCCCATCAAAACATTAGAGTAATGATGGGTTAGAATCACCGCCATATTGTCTGTGTCCTTTTGAGATTTCCTCTAACATCCTACTGTGTCTGACATCCTACAAGAAATGAGGGGGCAGCAATAAAATACTGGTTCTGAGCCTTCTCTACTCCACTATAAAACATATTTTTATGAATTTGTTCCCACTGGGGTGACTTTCCTTAATTCCTATTTTCTGCAACACAGATCCAATATACAGGAAGTTGGCCAATGTTCCCTCATTTGCTGGTCTGCCTGCGAGGAGAAATCTCCCTTAGGGTCCTTTCACACGCACGGACCATTAAGGTCCGTCTGTCAGTTTTTCAGGCAGAACTCAATGGATGCTCCATTGTCCTCTATGGAGCAACGGATGTCAGTGGTGACATATCCGCTGACATCCGATCCGCTCCCATCCGCTAAACACAGATGGATGGAAACCCTATTTTCCATCCATCTGGCGGATCGGATCGGATGAACACGGACAGACGGTCCATGTTCATCTGATCCACTATAGAGGAGAATGGAGCTCTGCAGGGATGGTCCTGTCATCCGCCGGCTCAGCGTAGATCAACGGATGGATCCCTGCTGAGCAGCAGAACCCGTCAAAACGGGCTCCGCTCGTGTGAAAAGACCCCTACTGGTATAGGAAAAACTGAAAAGTTCTAACTATTCCTTATTCTATTCAAAACTAAAATCAAAAGTCAAATATTTTGTTGCTTAATAGCTAACAAAAAACACCATATGTAAAAATATTAAGACATCTCTGGACCACTCTGGAAAGGATGATGGGAGAATTGAATTGTCTTGATCGTGTCTTAACCCTTAAAGTGGCAGTAAACTCTGCCATTTTTTTTTCAAAAATGGGCCCCTCACAGTGTTATAATATAATGTGCTAGTATGCACCGCATACTAGCACATTATGGCAGACTTACTTGTTAAAAGGTTCCCTCCAGCGATGTGTTGTCACTGCTTCCACTTTCTGAGCTGGGCATGTGCTGCTCAGATCATAATACTGTTGACAGGCGGGGGAAGACATTTATGACAGAAGAGACCACTAGGGCCCCTTTCCGTGTTATAACATAATGTGCTAGTATGCATGGCATGCTAGCACATTATGGCAGATCTACTGTACCTGTCAAAAGGATCCCTCCAGCACTGTGTTGACCCTGCTCCCGCTGGTCCCGTTTTTTCCCATCTTCACCCCATTCTTCCTTTAAAGTTCCCTATCTTCAGCCGCTTGGAGGGCTGGGCCGCAATGATTTCTCTCACGCATGCACGGGAGTCACGTCATCTCAACACACAGTGAGATGCTGTAAAGAATGGGTGCCATAAAGAGACCACTAGGGTCTTTACTATTATAAAAAAAACTGCCTGTCAGTGGTTTATTTGAAATGTAAAGGAGAAGTACAGCCAAAGCTCATTTGGATCGTTTTGCACTCCTGTGACCCGTTTTCAGCAGAGAGCGGGCTGAAGTCCGCTCTCTGCTGACATCACAGAAGTCCAGGCTGGAAGGACAATGGAAGTTGGGATCCGCCAGGTGACTGGACCGACACCCGGCTCAGCCTCCTAGTAAGCTGCTGAGAGCCTGAGCCGGCCGCCCCCTCTACAGCCCAGCGCTCCAGTGAGCGTGGAGGGGGGGCAGAGCAGAGAGCGGTGACTGACCGTCAGCAACTCTCTGCTCATGGAGCTGTGAGAACCGAATGCTCAGCGGTGTTCTCAGTGTAGAGGCACCAGGGGGCAGATGCAGTATCCAGCTGGGTAAGTATGATACTAAAAAAAACCCAACCCCATACTTCTTGTTTAAATTCAATACCACTTTCATCGGGTTATAAACACCATATGGCTCCTTTGGGGCTGTGTCTAGTGCAGTGTGGGCAGCACCAATTAAAGCAGAACACCACCCAAAAGTTGAACTTTTGCTTTAAGGGGAGGTGACCCCCTGACATGCCACACTTGGCATGTCATTTTTTTTGGGGGGGGGGGCGGGGGACCATGTTTTTACAAGGTCCCAGGACCCACTTCCTCTCCTGGCGTCGCCTTCCCCCCTCCCACTCTACTGAGATACGTCACAGGTCCCAGAAGATACGCCGGCCATTCACAGGACGCAGTGCGACTTGCGCATGCACAGTTCGCGCCCGGTTTGGAAGCCAAAGCCAGGCGCCCACACTTTTGATGTTGGCGCCGTATGGAGGAGGGGGAGAAGAGCGAGGCTGCGGGCTGCCGCATCACTGGAGCCTGGAACAGGTGAGTGTCTGATTATTAAAAATCAGCAGCTACACTTTTTGTAGCTGCTGACTTTAAAAAGGGTGGAAATCCGCTTTAACAGTATTTGCATCTTGCTTTTTACTTATTTTACTCTTTCAGCTGACAACCTCTTGAAACTTTATGATAAACACAGGGGAAAAGCCTTACTACAGCCACAACATCTAATGGTTGATAAGCTGCTAAATATTATATTTATGGTTTAATACTGCTTTTAGTTCATCTCAGACAAAGTGACAAGGGCACTGGATTTCTGTCAGAATCAACAGGTACTTTCTGTGTGTGTTCTTAGCCTGAAAAAAGAAAACTATTGCAGCCACCACATGTAAGGAGTAGTATGCTGCACTACTGTATATACCAAGTCTTTTCTATCCTTTAATTGGTGGAGAGCACAATTCTTTATAATTCTGCATATTAAAGTGTTACTAAACCCAGTAATATGAAAATAGTTCATCTGCTCCTCCACAGTTCCCACTGCTTATGAATCTTCTTTTTACATTAAAATACTGCCACTATATACCTTTTGGGATGATCTATATACTATGGTTTCCTGATAACCTGCACAGTTTGTCCATAGCTGTGTGTTCAAGTAGGAGGAGTTTTCCACTACAGCCTGTGTACATGCCCATATGTGTGATGTCAATATTATATAACCTGAAAAGTTCAACTGAAACCGTAAATGTTTTATCCAGCATAAGAGACCAAACTGAGCATGTGCAGCTTTACCACCCTGCTGTGTATTATATGGACTTGCTCAGATTGACAGTGCAGGAGGGAAGAATATATGCATACAAGATAAAACAGCCTTTTTACACAATGCAGAGGATTAACCCCTTAAGTTCCACAGTGAGTATAACAAGCATGCTATGCTGCATATACAGACTGATTTTACTGTTGTAGGTTTAGTAACACTTTAAAGCCAAACTCCAGGTTTTAGTGAAGTTTAAATAGTTAATTTGGACCAAGCTAGTCCAAACAAACTATTTACTTCTCTAACAGATGCAGCAGCTGTGTGCACTGTATAATGGTACATAGCTTCAGGTGCTTACAGTGTACAGTACTGTGTTCCAGCATTGGGATGGAGGCTTTCTGTCCCGCTCCCAAAACAAAATTGAGTCGGGCTGAGCACTGCTTAGCCATTAAAGTGGAGTTCCACCCAAGTAAAAGTCAACAGCTACAAAAAGTGTAGCTGCTGACTTTTAACAATCGGGCACTTACCTGTCCCAGGCTCCAGCGATGTGGTCGCCCAAGGGTTCGCTCTTCTCCCCCTTCCCTTGGTGCCGCCGGCATCACAAGTGTGGGCACCCGGCTTTGGCTTCACAGCCGGGCGCGCACTGCGCATGCGCGAGTCGCGCTGCACTTTGTGAATGGCCGGCGTATCTTCTGGGACCTGTGACGTGTCCCAGAAGATCGCCAGGTGGGAGGGGGGGAGGTGAACTTCCTTCCATCTCCTCGGTGCCAGGACAGGAAGTGCAGCTGGGACCCTATGAGGACAGGGTTCCATCCCCCCCCCCAAAAAAAAATGGCATGCCAATTGTGGCGTGTCAGGGGGTCACCTCCCCTTAAAGCGGAAGTTCCACTTCTGGGTGGAACTCCGCTATAACAAGGAACTTTGTATTCTATGAATGAGGCTGAGGAGGAGAGGTGGGTGAATGATGTCACAGTGAGCTTCTGCATCTGTTAGTGAAGTTAATAGTTTCTTTGGACTTGCTTGGTCAACAAACTATTTAACGGCTAAGTTCACCTTTGTTCAACTTTTTTTTTCTTTTTAAAGAATTGTAGCATTAATGTACTTATATTGCAAAAAAAAAAACGCTTTCCAGTAATTCCACACATGCTTACTTCACTGTTTTATAGCTGTTTAAAAACACTGCTCGGCTACTTCTGCCTTACTTTCTGGACAGTCTTTAGATCGTGACACAGGAAGGAACTGACCAGCTGAGGGTGGATGCTGCAGGGTGTGTGCTAATGAGATCAGCTGGTCAACTCCTTCCTGTGTCATGACCTAAAGACTGACCAGGAAGTAAGGCAGAAGTAATGGAGCAGTATGTTTAAACAGCTATGAAGAGAGTGAGGTAAATGTGGGTAGAATTCATGGAAAACTGTTTTATTTTTGCAAAATAAGTGCAATAATGCTGTATTGGTACACTGGAATTTAGAAAAAAAAAGTGAACTAAGGTGAACTTAGCCTTTAACTCTTTCGCCGCTGGGTTCGTACGTCGTTCGGACTTAATGGCGGGGGGTATTGCACACAATCCAGTGGCTGCAGCCAATGGTATTCTGTGGGAAACTGACAGGCAGCCTCCTGTCAGGTGAGAGCGTTAGGGTGGCGCCTCATCGCTCTTACACACCCCTGGTAACAGCGCCCCCCCCTCACACGTCCCCGCTTGCCCATCTGCGGGCCTGGGTCAGTCATGGCAGATGGCAGCAGCTGAAGGGGAGGGAGAAGAGCAGATGCACGTCCGATCTCCTCCCCTTCTTTTTGTGACCTGGAAAGCAATGTCTCTGACGTCACTTCCGGGTCAAGCTCTACATGTCCCCAGCTAGCTCAGCCAGGAAATAAGGTTTTGCAATGCGATCTGCATTGCAAAACATATAGTGAAGTATAGGAGAGACATGCAGGGTCTGATTTTTTTTTTTACACATGTTCTATAAACGTGTGCAAAAATGCAAAACAAAAGGCTCTGGCAGCGAAAGGATTACATTTCACTAAAACGTGGAGTTAGGCTTTAACCTCTCGGCGCCCACAGTATACAACTATGTGGCCTCTCTGTGGAAGGGCCTTGGCGCCGAGCAGTTGCATATTTGCATGCAATATTGTAGAAACAGCCGTGCCGAGAGCGTCCGCCCTGTGCGTTCCCGACACAGTTACCAGCAGCTAGTGGAAAGCTCCCAATCGCTGCTGATAGCCACCTCCCAACATCTGAAACTCCTTAAAGGGCCAGGATGCAGCAGCGCCAAGGGGTTAAAGGGGTAGTAAAGTCACTATGTTTATTTTTACCTATAGGTAAGCCTATAATAAGGCTTACCTATATGTATAGTAAATATCTCCTAAACGTGCACTGTTTCGGAGATATTTACTTTAGCAGCAGCCGATGACTTCACCGACACATGCGCTCCGAAGGAACGGCATACCCGTGCTATTCCTTCAGAGCTCTGTGCTGCAGACGTTACTCCCACACGCATGCGTGTGAGTGACGTCATCGTGTCTCAACCATTCATACGGCCAAAGCCCACGAACCTGGAAGGAAGACTGGGTGAACATGGAAACGCTGTGACACAGTGACAGTGCACCGCTGGAAGGTTTTGTTTCAGGTAAGTTTGTCATGTGCTAGTGTGTGATGCATACTAGCAGATTATAGCTAAAACCACCTGGGGGCCCTTTTTTTGGATTTTTTTGTTGCGATTTACTACAACTTTAACTGGTTAATGACGCTTACATTTACTGCTGCAGAGTGGCAGCGTAACGTGACTTGCCGTTTATAAACGGCTATTCGCACAGGCGCGGCTAGGGGGTGAGCGCATGCTACCGGCAGCACACTCTCATGCCTGCTGTGTGCTCCCTCAGTGTGGCTGCGGGTCGGGTCTGCCGGTGACCCACGATCACCTACTACACAGGAAGAACGAGGAACCGCTGATGTGAACATGGCGGTTCCCTGCTCTGTCAGACGGCATTACAGAGATCTACTGATCCTGTATTCAGGATCAGTTAGATCTCTAATGCCCCTGGCAGCCCAGCCCCCACACAGTTAGAACACGCATAGGGAATACAGTTAACCCCTTGATTGCCCCCTGCAGGTTAACCCCTTCCCTGCCAGTGACATTTATACAGTAATCAGTGGCTATTTTTAGATCTGATCGCTGTATAAATGTCAATGGTCCCAAAAAAGTATCAAAAATGTCCGATGTGTCTGCCGCAATATCGCAGTCCTGATAAAAATCGCAGATCACCGTCATTACTAGTAAAACAAATAAATGAATTCTCATGGTTTTCAAACGCAGCAACTTTTGTGCAAACCAATCAATATATGGCAATTGTGATTTTTTTTTTAACAAAAATATGAGGAAGTATATATCGACCAAAACTGATGAATAAATTAATTTTTTATTTTATTTTTTTTGGATATGTATTATAGCAAAAAGTTAAAAATATATATAATTTTTTTTTTTCAAAATTGTCGCTCTTGTTTTGTTTATAGCGGTGATCAGAAATGACGCAGAGGTGATCAAATACCACCAAAAGAAAGCTCTATTTGTGGCGAAAAAAAGATGCCAATTTTGTTTGGGTACAACGTCGCACAACCGCGCAATTGTCAGTTAAAATGACGCAGTGCCGAATCACAAAAAGTGCTCTGGTCCTAAAGTGGGAAATCCTTCTGGGGCTGAAGTGGTTAAGCACAGGGCTGTCTTAATGAATGGGCACCCCTGGGCACTGCCCAGGGGCCCTAGGTGAATGATAATCTTGCATTACATCATACTTGCCAACTGATTTTCTGGGACAATCATGCTTTTTACTAAGCTGTCCCGGGATGGCTGGATTCTATTTAAAGTACTAATAAATATATGTTTAATTCTATCAACTATTTATACTTTAATTCTTGAGAGTAGGTGCGTAAATTGGGGCAGGGTGGTAGGGGCCCCAGGGCAATACTTTGCCCAGGGGCCCATGATGCTATTAAAATGGCCCTGGTTAAGCAGAGATCAGCCTGTAGCATATTCTTATTTTTCCATTTGCAATAAAATGTATGGATGGTGACTAAGGAAGGAGCCTCTATACCAGGATGTCGTCATGTAACTGTGCTCAGGGTGGCATGATTTTTAATTTAGCCCTGCCCTAATCAGCCTAATTATTGGTTGTAATTATCAGTTTCATCACATTTCTAATGAGTATCAGGTGGTGAATGCACCTCCTAAGGGCTTCAGTTTTAATCCCACTCTAAATTACTCCATGATGTTTATGTGAAAGTTACATTAACAAAATAAGTATGAAATGTGAAGTAATACTTCAATGTTTGCTGTGCTGGACATTGATTCCCCTTGGCTTTCTCATGTTACACTGCATTGCTGAGTTGTTGGACTTTGTTTCCAGTACCAATTTTCCTGCTTTCCAGGATGATGTTTTATTTGGCTGAAAGCCATTGTTGTGAGTCCCTCTAACTCATTCATAGTCTCAGACACGTATACCTATAGTTGACCCTTTCCTATGCTATTATAGTCTTGGATAAAATGTATTCTGTCTTTAAAACAACTTTGTACTAAAGTAGCACATTGTAGACATCAAACGTTGATCATGCACCCCTGCCAGACCTATCTGCCACCAGATTAGGGTTGCCACCTCATCACTTTAAAACCGAACACATATTAATTACACAGATTCTGTGGCTGATTGAGGTGGCAATTAAACTCTCTTGGTGCCTTATCTTAAATCATTTAATTAGCCTCAGAACCTGTGCAATTCATATGTGTTTGGGTTTAAAGGGATGAGGTGGCAACCCTACACCAGGTCCCCATCTAGTCCAGTACATCTAGGCATGGGGCACAGGAGTATAATCCACCCTGATTCACAAAAAGCAGCAACCAGTTTCTTGGCACAAGTGCTGTCAATGTACATTTTCAGAATTCAGAAAGACAGTATTTGGATGGGAGTTTCATAAGGGTTCCATTGGCAGATCAGGGAGGCAGATAATGCTAAAATGTAGGAGAAGGCTCTTTGATACTATGTGTGTTTTATATTGATATTTTGTTCAGAAAAGAGTATAAGATAGCTATACGTACTAGGGTTAGGGTTGCCACCTCATCCCTTTAAACCTGAACACATATGAATTACACAGGTTCTGAGGCTAATTTAATGCAGATGAGGCACCAAGTGAGTTTAATCACCACCTTAATCAGCCACAGAACCTGTGTAATTCATATGTGTTCGGGTTTAAAGGGATGAGGTGGCAACCCTAACTAGGGTAGGAGTCAGCTGTTGCTGCTTCCTCCTTTACTGCCCTGAAAAATCATGCCTTGTTCCTGTACAGCGGTAGTCTTCAAACTGCAGCCTGCGCGCTTTATGCAACCCATATAACTGGGCCTTGGGCCACTATTCCTCCCACTTGACACCAATGATATGGCACCATTCCTCCAACTTGACACCAACAATGGGGCAGAATTTCACTAACTGGCACTAACAATGGGATGCTATTCCTCCCTTTTGGCACCGTGATGGAGCACCATTCCGCCCACTGGCACAAATGAGGGGGCACCATTCCTGCCATGGACACAAATGAGGGGACACTATTTCTCTCACTGACACCAATAAGGGGGCACTATTCCTTTCACTGACACCAATGATGGGGCTTTGTTCTTTCCACTGACACCAAGTATCGAGTGCTGTTCCTGCCACTGTTCACTAGTGCAAGATCCTTTTTTTAATCCCATTGGCCACCAACCTATGGCATTTTTACCTCCCACTTTCCACAAGCCCTGGGGCATTTTATACTCCTACCACTGCGATCTGAGCAGAATTTCAGCCTCCCCTCCTACCTGTGCAGCCTTCTGGGACACATCACAGGTCCCAGAAGACTGCAGAACCAATCACAAAGCACAGCTCGGCTCGGCCATGTGCAATGGAAGCTGCAAGGCTTCACTGACGGTTTCCCTTAGTCAAGATGCCAGCACCTGCACCCGAAGCCAATTGAAGAATCGGCTCGGGTAAGGACATGGCTCGATCCAGGGGCAGGTAAGTGTCCTTATATTAAAAGTCAGCAGCTACAGTATTTGGAGCTGCCAACTGGAGCTCCTCTTTAAGGCTGGCATTCTGCATGTATTTTGTATTGGCAGTTGCTCAGTTGTTTTTTCTACTTGCTGCCTTACTGTTCCGGTTTTAGATGTCTATGTTTGCACACACAGGGCTATACTTCAGGGGATTTTAAACATTGTACAAGTTTTAAATGTCACTTACAGATTTATTTCCCAGACACTGTGAAGTCATCACCAATAGAATGTGGAGCCAGACTGTAATTCTAGATGAGTGTAGGATGTTAAATGTAAGCTGTTCATGAAATAGTCTCCACTAAATCACATTCATAAGTGATTTTACTGTATATTTCTGTATAAAAAACAATATATATATATATATATATATATATTTGGTCAGTTATCTTTTGGGATTAGGCCATAAAGAAACAATACATTCTAAGTGAATGCCATGCCTTTAGAATTCTCAACCAGGTTTTACACCTGAGTTTTCTAGGGGTTCCTTGAGCTCAGGGAAGGGCTGGCAGCCTTAGGCCTGGGGGGCAAGTCCAGTCAAGTGGCCCATTGAACTAGTTATAATGGATATTGGTGTTATGAAGCAAGACAAATATGATGGCATGTGGTAACATAATTTAATGTTAATAGCAACAAAGGAGCTTTAACAAAAAGAATGCATCAATGCAGGCTCACCACCCACCAATGGAGCCTCACCAGTGCCCATCAATGCAGCGTCACCACCCACCAATGCAGCCTCACCAGTGCCCATCAATGCAGCCTCACCACCCACCAATGCAGCCTCACCAGTGCCCATCAATGCAGCCTCACCAGTGCCCATCAATGCAGCCTCACCTGTGCCCATCAATGCAGCCTCACCAGTGCCCCCCCCCCTTTGCCTGCAGTTAGTTGGTAGCTACACCTCTGGCAATTGCCACCCTGCCCCCTGGCCCAGCCCTCCTCTGCTTGAGCTGTACAAACAAATGGCCACTGCTCTCACCTATAACTGGCCTTTGCATCAAGGAGCACATGAAAGGGCAACTCATACAGAACAAAACCAGAGGAATTTCCCGCTCAATTTACCAACCAGTCTGCAACCAACCAAGTTATCCTGACTAACATTATGAGTTAAAAACGGGTTTAGTCTGCACTCATTTACATGCGTAAGCTACAGAGCCCTGTCAAGGCACCCTGTTTTTTTCTGCAGTCCTAAGACCTCTTTCACACATATGCGACTTGTCCTGCGACTTGGGACTGCAAAATCGCATGACAGGTCGTTCATTATTTCCAGTGAGTACCATTCATATCTGTGCAACTTCAAGTCGTGCCGACTTCAAAGTAGTCCCTGCATTACTTTGCCCAACTTTGATGCAACTTGAGGTCCATAGAATTCAATGTTAAACCCTCAAGGTCGCATGCAAATCACACCTGAATAATATAGATGCAATTCCTGTTTGACTTTGTTTTATGTTTTCATTGTGCCAAAGTTGAAACAAAGTCAGACCAAAGTTGTACTGATCCGAAATCGCAGCAAAATTGCGGTAAAATCGTGACGCACAAGTGTGAAAGGGGCCTAACTCTAAATTTTGAAAGCCTCCACAGTGGAAGCACATGGATTATAATGGATAGGAACAGGGCAGGTGAGCCTGGATGTAGCCCACCCCACCTTAAAGGCACAGGGGGTGCACTGGACACCCAGCATACAGCACAATAGCAGCAAAGATGTCCAGCGTGTCCCCTCACCGGTATTCCAACAGTACAAATAAATGGGCACTGCCCTCATATATAACTGGCCTTTGCAGCAAGGAGCACATGGAACGGCAAGGGTTCCTTGAGCTGTGGCTGATTAACCTGCCATCTAATGATGCCTGCATAGGGTTACCACATCATCCCTTTAATCCAGGACACATAAGAATTGCACAGGTTCTGAGGCTAGATTAATGCAGATGAGGCACCAAGTGAGTTTAATTACCACCTTAATCAGCCACAAAACCTGTGTAATTAAGCCTAATTATGCCTACATAGTTGACAGAGCCAGTTGCATGACACCAACAATCTTTTTAACTGTCTGTAGGGGCTGTATTCTGACCACCACTGCCATAAATTTTAGGGGCAGTTTTCCCACTGACCCCAAATAAATTGGCTTCAGCAGTGATTCCCCAAGACCTGAAAGGATTCTTCTGGGGTTATGAAAGTGTGTCCTAACCACATCCACATTTGTAGGACAGTGAAAGTATCATTCACCTCCAATTTTATAAAAATATAACTCTCCCTTATTTTACAGGCTGTGCTTTCTGGGTCACTCCCAGGATGTGTAAGGCTGGATTCACACCTATGCATTTTTAGTGCTTTTTGCATTTTGCAGATTTGCACTGCAGTCCATTTAACATGGTTTCCTATGGGAGGCAAATCTGCAAAATACAATAAGCACTAAAAATGCATAGGGGTGAATCCAACCTAAAGGAACAAATAATGCATTCGGGTAAAAAACCTTCAGGTTGGGTTCACACCACAACACAGAGCGGCTCACAGCAGGGGTCTGGTGCGTTCCTGTACACCGTTTCAGGTCCGATCTCAGCCCAAATTTTTGGCTGAATTCTGACCTGAAACAGACCAGAAGACGAAGAGGACTCCTGTGCAATTCGCATCGAAGCCACTCAAGAGAAGTTCCATTGAGAGCCGTTCACAATCTCCTGACATGCGACTTGGATGCAGGGAAACCCGCGTCCAATTTGCAGTAGTGTGAACTAGACTTAAGCACCACTTTAAGTATAATAAATCTGTCACAATTCTGCTCCACCTCACTGCTCCTTTTAGGATTAATAAATGTCCTCATTCAGTTTGAGGATGACTTAAAGTTGTATTAACCCCAAAAGAAAACATTTATTGTATTGCGGCTCACCAATTCTTAGGCTCGATTCACACGTAAGCAACTTGCGATCTGACTTCTGTCAACCCAATTCGCTTGACATCAGAAATCCCATTGAAGGGAATGAGAGCCGTCTTAATGTACACTACTGAAGTCCAAGGCGACTTCAGAAAAGGTTCCTGTACTACTTATTTATTTATTAATTATTTCAGGTACTTATATAGTGCTGTCAATATATGCAGCTCTTTACATATATATTGTACATTCACATCAGTCCCTGCCCTCAACGAGCTTACAATCTAAGGTCCCTAACTCACATTCATACAAATACTAGGGACAATTTAGATCTAATTTACCTACCAGCGTGTCTTTGGACTACTTCAAGGTGACTTCTATCTGACTTGTGCCCATAGAATTCAAAGTCGGATCCCCCATCTATATTGAAGCGATTTTACAGAAAATAATTTACCAAGGTACTCCCCATGAATTACCCAGGCAACCTCCTTCCTGCCTTCTCTGAGGCATGGAGGTTGCTTCAGGTCGCGTCACCCAAAGTCGCGCCTGAAGTCGCCTTGCAGTAGCATTCAAATCGCCTAGCAAAGTCGCGCCTGAAGTCGGATCACCTATGTGTGAACTGGCCCTCAGATGTGATGTCTGCATTCGTTTTCTTTTTCTTAGACTTTATTTCTACTATTTTCATCGGGCGATCCAACCAGTGATTCTGTTGTTTTTCAAAAGAATAAGCTATCTTTCAAATGTATCAGTTTGCAGGGATGAAACAAACCATTTATCACTGAAAGGAGTGTTTACAACAATCAACTTTTATTTATTTATGTAAAAGGAAGAAAGGTAGAAAAAAATTAAAAACCTGTTGCTGTTACTGCTGCTTATAAAGTATTCACTGGAATTTTACTTCAATTTGTGTATCTAAATCTGCTAGTCCATCTAACACTCACCCCCACACTTACAATGCTGCTGTCCAAAGGTGCCCCTCTGCTCCTTCATCCAGAGTGGCTGCACTCTAATACAGAAGGTGTGTTACTGGCCAGATCACCAGCTGAAAACAGAGAAAAAAAAAGAAAACAAATGCAGCCACTACATCTAATGATTAGTATTACAGTTTTGGTTTGGGGTTTAATACCGCTAAAGGTAGTAGGATAAGTTAGCAAATGGAAGTATCTTGATTTTTTTTGTTACCCAGCTACAGGGTTTGGACAAAAATATGGGAACATTACATGATTTGCAGGTGTAATCGTGATGACATGTTTTGCTTTGAAAGCGAAAGTGATGTAACATGGGATGATAGGCAGCATAAACTCCAAACATACAAAGAACACTAGACACACCAAACTGGATTAAAAATGTCCGCGGCCTTGTTTTTTGGTTTTCACAAATATAAGCAATTAAGAATTCACCATAAATGCTATTACACACCACAAACTGACAGCTCTGCTCTATGCCACTGCTGTACTAACAATCCAATATTAGTACAGCAATCTGCCCTGCTGCTTTATTGTGTTCTGACAGGGGGACCCCCCGCCCCTTGTCCTCCGCCAGAACTATCCGTTCAGTGCTGGTTTTCCAGCATGCTTGTCTGACAGAAGCCAGCCAAATGGCCAGCTTCTGTCGGACCGGCTGCCATACACATGGGCCAAATGTTGGCCAGTTTTTATTAACGTGCCCTATGTCACCCAACATTCGGCTCATGTGTACTAGGCTTAACCCTTTTAATCAATAAAAGCTTTGACTGGGGAGAAGAGAGAGATCTGTGTTCCTGCTTAGTAGAAACACAAGATCTCCATCTTCCCCTCTGATAGAACAGCAATCTGTCTTGTTTACATAGGCAGACCGCTGTTCTGCCTCTCTCGGGAGAGATTGTCAGGTGCCGGCGAACATCAGGTCCGACGGACCCGCTGATTGGCTCCCACAGTGTCAAATCACAGCGGGAGCAGGTCGCTGGCGGTATAATACATTGAGGTCTTAGCAGTGGTGGAACTTCCGAGTTTTTGCTGACATCCTGTCCGGCTCAGGTGGAATGCACACTGGCTCAGAGACGAGTGGCGGCGAGGATTGTAAACTTTCCAGGCATTGTACAGTGGGTGCTGCTTCATGGCACATGTGAGTGCATTGGCATATGTTTTCAACCACTTGCCGATCGCCGACCGACATCTGACGGCGACAAGGTGGTTCGATATCGCAAACCGCCGTCATATGACGGCGGCTGCGATATCCCTCACTGTGAGCGTGCGTGCGCTGCTGAAGGCGCGCTCACACGCTCACTGTGTTTGGGGAGGCCAGGGAGCAGGTAGGGCAGACTCGATTGCCGCCGGCTACCCGCGATGGCCCCCCCGCAATGAAAGAACGGACGTCCGTGTAAGTAAACACGGATCTCCGTTCTGTTAGAGGGGGAAGGGCGGTGATCACAGGCTTCCTGTATATGCAAGTTGTGATCACTCCCTTCCCCCAGCCAGGCCAGCCCACATACAGTTAGAACACGCCCAGGGAACACAGTTAACCCTTAGAACGCCCCCTCCAGGTTAACTCCTTTACTGCCAATGGCATTTACACAGTAATCAGTGCATTTTTATAGCACTGATCTTTGTATAAATGCCAGTGGTCCCAAAAAAAGTGTCAAAATGGTCCGACATGTCCGCTGCAATATCGCAGTACCGCTAAAAATCGCAAATGGCCGCCATTACTAGTAAAAAATAAAAAATAAATAAAAACCCCAGAAATGAATTCTCATCATCCGTAAACGTGGTAACTTTTGCGCAAACCAATCAATAAACGCCGATTGCAATTTTTTTAACCAAAAATATGAGGAAGAATATAAATCAGCCAAAACCGATGGAAAAGAATGTTTTTTTGTATTTTTTTTTTGTATTTGTATTTTAGCAAAAAGTAAGAACTTTGTTTTTTTTTTTTGCTAAATTGACGCTTTTCTTTTGTTTATAGCGGCGATCAGAAATGACGCAGAGGTGATCAAATACCACCAAAAGAAAGCTCTATTTGTGGGAAAAAAAGGAGGCAAATTTCGTTTGGGTACAACGTCGCACGACCGCGCAATTGTCAGTTAAAGCGACACAGTGACGAATTGCAAAAAGTGCTCTGGTCCTAAAGTGGGAAATCCTTCCGGGGCTGAAATGGTTAACTAGCTATTGTTTAAATAAACGTATTGCACGATTATCGCAATTTTGTTTTTTCATTCTGGGACTTCCCTGCTGGTGATACTGAGCAAAGGAGATGGACGCCAAGTATACACCTACCTTAGGATTAACCATTTAAGCAGTGAGGGCCCTGGTGACCCAAAGTTATCTGGTGAGTTGCCCCCCTTATAGTAGGTGGTGGAACACATCTATAAAGTGGAGCTCTGTAAAATGAGAAGAGCATGCATCGCTAATGCACATGTGCTGATAGAAAGAAGTTGAGTAGAAGATTTTTCACCAACGCAGGACTTTTATTTTATGTATATATTTTTTATTTTCCACCTTGAAATGTATTTTGCTTGCACTGAATTGTTTTTATTTATATACTTATTATTTGTATAGAAACCATGGTTATTGGAATATTCACATTTGCTCAACACATGTAATATAATTCTCTTCATTTACCTAAAAATTGTGTCAGTTGAGTGTCTCCAGAATAGACTAACATTTCTTGTTAAAGAATATGAAATGTGAGACATGTAGAACAGTGTATTAAGTTGTATGCTAAAAATACCAGCTGTAAGTTCATATGATATCCTGCTACTGAAGAATGTAAAGTGTCTTATAACATGTAATGTGGCTTCTTTACAATTATAAATATGGGATGAATAGAAGCCTCTTCAGTAATTGATCTCTATTTTAGCGTACTTGTCCTTGTAAGGGTCACAGGTTTGCTAGGCTGAGTAGGCCGGCCCTGACTTCTCTCTGCCCTCGTACTGACTCTGGCTTTTCCTGGATGAGTACTGTACACTCCCAGAACAACTGGAAATTCCTATGCCTCTAGTATATTCTGGATCTGCCCTAGGGACTTATTTCACTTACATTCACCTTGGAAAAAAGTCATTTTTTATCTCATGATGCATTTTTCAAATATGACTGTGATATGTATCAGAAGTCTTTACAGAAGACAACATAACCCCTTCCATACAGACTTGGTGCTAACACTGCTGCATTTCCTAAGGCGCAGAGCTGCAAAAAAAAAAAAACGCTGTTTTTATCAGTATGGCGTTTTGAGTTTTTACAAGTCGACGAGTGAATGCATATTATTTTCTATGGACCTATGTGCGCACAGATGTATAAAGATCAGTAAACTTACATGGCATTCAGATCGATAAAATCTTTGGCCTTGTGTATAGACAGTATTTCACACTGTATACATATAAACATTTGTGCTAACGCTTACATGCGTACATTGCAAATGTGCTCTATTGGCCTGCAAGAACCTAGAGGTAGCCCTGCTGTTCTGATCAGGCAGGCCAAGCTCCTTCTTTATTCAGAGTTTGCTGCTTAACTGTAAAAGTCCCTAGTTTAGACATTAATATGTTACTAAACCCAGGACCCTGCATTCACTATATCTGGTCTCCCACAATACACAGAACATGGAAAACATGATGCCTGAAGAAGGGATCCTGTGAGGCTCTGAAACGTTGTTATTTGCTGTAACAATGTGATTGCTGAATAAAGCTTTGGACCCACTCTGGAGATCCATGGTGTGCTGGTGACATTTTCTCGCTCTGACTATGTACGGCTCCGGCTGGTGGTCACTGCAGCACCCACTTACAGTGCCTTGAAAAAGTATTCATGCCCCTTGAAATTTTCCACATTTTGTCATGTTACAACCAAAAATGTAAATGCATTTTATTGGGATTTAATGTGATAGACCAACACAAAGTGGCACATAGTTGTGAAGTGGAAGAAAAATGATAAATGCTTTTCAAATTTTTTTTACAAATAAATATGTGAAAAGTGTGACGTGCATTTGTATTCAGCCCCCTTTATTCTGATACCCCTAACTAAAATCTAGTGGAACCAAATTGCCTTCAGAAGTCACCTAATTAGTAATTAGAGTCCACCTGTGTGTAATTTAATCTCAGTATAAATACAGCTGTTCTGTGAAGCCATCAGAGGTTTGTTAGAGAACAGGTCAGGAATAAAGTTGGGGAGAAGCTTAAAGCAGGGTTAGGTTATAAAAAAATATCCCAAGTTTTGAACATCTCATGGAACACTGTTCAGTCCATTATCTGAAAATGGAAAGAGTATGGTACAAATGCAAACCTACCAAGACATGGCCATCCACCTAAACTGACAGACCGGGCAAGGAGAGCATTAATCAGAGAAACAGCCATGATGCCCATGGTAACTTTGGAGGAGCTGCAGAGATCCACAGCTCAGGTGGGAGAATCTGACCACAGGACAATTATTAGTCATGCAGTCCACAAATCTGGCTTTTATGGAAGAGTGGCAAGAAGAAAGCCGCTTTTGAAAGAAAGCCATAAGAAGTCCCGTTTGCAGTTTGCGAGAAGCCATGTGCGGGACACAGCAAACATGGAAGAAGGTGCTTTGGTCAGATGAGACCAAAATTGAACTTTTTGGCCTAAAAGCAAAACGCTAATTGTGGCAGAAAACTAACACTGCACATCACCCTGAACACACCATCCCCATCGTGAAACATGGTGGTGCCAGCATCGTGTTGTGGGGATGCTCTTCTTCAGCAGGGACAGGGAATCTGGAGAGAGTTGATGGGAAGATGGATGGAGCCAAATACAGGGCAATCTTAGAAGAAAACCTGTTAGTGTCTGCAAAAGACTTGAGACTGGGGCGGAAGTTCACTTTCCAGCAAGACAACCACCCTAAACATACAGCCAGAGGTACAATGGAATGGTTTAGATCAAAGCATATTCATGTGTTAGAATGGCCCAGTCAAAGTCCAGACCTAAATCCAATTGAGTATCAATGGCAAAACTTGAAAATTGCTGTTCACAGACACTCTTCATTCAGTCTGACAGAGCCTGAGCTATTTTGCAAAGACGAATGGGCAAAAATGTCCTCTCTAGATGTACAAAGCTGGTAGAGACATCCCCAAAAAGACTTGCAGCTGTAATTGCAGTGAAAGGTGGTTCTACAAAGTATTGACTCAGGGGGGCTGAATACAAATGCTCGCCACACTTTTCACATATTTGTTTGTAAAAAATATTGAAAACCATTTATAATTTTCCTTCCACTTCACAATTATGTGCCACTTTGTGTTGGTCTATCACATAAAATCCCAATAAAATACATTTACATTTTTGGTTGTAACATGATAAAATGTGGAAAATTTCAAGGGGTATGAATACTTTTTCAAGGCACTGTATATACCCAGCAATTTCTACAGGAACGTGTGTGTTGAGAATAGTGCGTTGGAGTAATTGGAGGCAGGCACATATTCTCATTCTACTGTAGATTCTGACTCCGCTACCCATATTTACACAGGAAGAGCTATCGGCTGCACAAAACATTGTCTGTCCATACACAGGGAGATTTAGGGCAGGATACATGTCTCTAAGCACATTGTCTACTAAACAATCAGCTTGCTTTATTTTTCCAGATTTCTGATCTGTCACAGTGAACTTCAGATCGGATGACCTATGAGCTAAAAATCTTTGATAATAAAACTATTTTTAGGGCTGGCTACAGCAGCTAGGCAATCAAATTCACATTTCACAATAAACTGATACTTAAACTGTTAGTGTTGTATTTACTAAAAATATAGTTAACAGGACTGTCATTGTTTAGTGTCATTTCTCTAAGCTTTTTGATCTTATTTTAATAAAAACCTTGTAGTGGTGTATACTGTAAATCACATGTCTTCATAAATATCCAAAATAAGTAAGTGTAACGTTAATAGAACAATATATTCAGTGTGGTCCTTTTATTATGGTGTAAATAAGAAAAATAAAAAAGCCTTACTATACTTAAAGGAAAGGTATGAGTGCAGTTTGTTCTGCACTCCTTTGACCCTATTTTCAGCCGACAGTGGGTTAAAACCCGCTGTTGGCTGACGTCGCCCAGCCTGTCCTGGCTTGGGATAAATCCTAGCTTTACAGTTGGGAATCATACAGATGCCAGGGCCGTCAGCTGGCTGAACCTCTCAGTGATCCACTGAGAGCCTGAGCCAGCCCCTCCTGCCCCCTCCACATCCCAGCATTCTAGTGAGTGCTGGAAGGGCAGAGCAGACTGACAGTCACCACTCTCTGCTGAATTCTCAGAATTGAAGCGGGGGGGTACAGATGCAGCTGGGATCAGTAGTGCAACGATCTAGGTGAGAATATTTTTTTATTTTTCGTATTCCCACATTTTTCTTTAAAAGAGACTCATAAAAGCAAAGAAAACCCCTGCGGCAGCCTGTCAATCCCTGCTTTCATGACGGAATCCTGGGCCCTTCTGACAGGCAGAGCTTCCTATTGGCCAGCGAGTAAGCCCATAGTAGTGATGGGCTATTAGGAGTATGTGGGGTTAGGGATTAGCGGCAAGCTCCAGTGCTACCTGGACATGTTGGGGCTTTACTTATCATAGCAGCAAGACTCAGTCTTGACAGGATGGGTTTAGAAGTTGTTGAATGGCTGTGCAGGAAACTTTACATTAGTATTAAAGCCTTCATTTTCACTACGAAGGTGAAGACTTGCATTACATGCTGCTCCTTGGTCAATAAAAGTTTTTTTTACTCCTTCTTCAGCTGGTCCCATCAGTGCCAGCACTGTTTTTTCAGTTCCAAGGTGGCTACTTTGTAATGCAGGGTCCTACAGAGCCACCCTTGCATGCATGCTCTTGCCCCAGACTAGAACTAAATGTGCTATGTTGTGTGCATCAACATAAACACAGCCTAGGACAGGAAGCCACACAAATGCTCCCACCTCCTCTTTCCTCAAAACTAATTGACAGACAGCTAGAGTCAATAATTTCCCTTCAGGATTAATAAAGTATTCTGAATATGAGTAGCCTCTGTTGTCCCTTGTTAACTGTGCGCACACCCTGACCACAAGTTCAGGGAAGCAGTGCTGAGGGAGCTGGAGAGAGCTAGAGCCAAAGGTTTTGCAAATTAAAATGACACTAAACTCTGGTTTAAAAAAATGCTTTTTAAGTATGTATTCTTGAAGTGTTAGTTGAAGAGTAAACTAACACTATACACAACTCTAACATACCCCCCCCCACCCCACACACACACATACACACACATTCAACGCTGTACTCAACTCTGGGGATGCTGAACTGTCAGTGCCCATGCAGCTGGTCCAGGTGTCCAGGGATTTGAAATCCTCACTCTTCTACCACCTCTCTGTGCAGCGTCTCCGGGACTGACCAGAGCGATTCTGATTGGTCAATGCCGACCCAGCTGCATGAGAGTCACAACTGGCTAAGACACTCTCAGTGTACTTCTGCTTAATGAATTTAGGGCTATTACAGTAATCACAAACATACTTACAGTACCTTCCCCTGCAAAAAAACATGCCACAGCAAATTACTGTATATTTCTGTATATTGTTGGACAGCTGTACTACATTCGGTACGGGACTGGATGTCCATTACAGGAGCCTGTAGGTACACAGCCATCCATGACCAAAGTAATGTGCCGTACACATGGGCTGAATATCGGAAAGCATCGACCAGTTTAATAAAAACCAGCTGACATTCGGCCCGTGTGTATGGCAGCTGATCCGAAAGAATCCGGCTTCTGTCGAAGGGGCATGACTGAAAAAGGTCTGCTGATCAGCATCCAGTCAGCACTCAGCCAAATACGGCGTGTTCTGGTGGGGGGCCATCCCCCTGCCAGAACACAATAGCTTAGTGGGAGAGATTGATGTACAAACATCGGACTGTTAGTACAGCGGCTCCTCCTTCAAGCCCGCTGGGTTGAACGAAAAAAAGGTTATCGTGTTTCACAAAATATTCCTTTTTTAATAACCGGACTTTACCCAGCTTACAAAATTGTGACATTGAGAAAATTAACGTATTAAATGTTGCTTTATTATAACTGTTCAGGGAAGAGACACATCTTTGCTTCCTAATGGTAAATCCAGCTTATTAATATTCAGCTGGTCACTACTGGTCAGTATGTTTCAATACTGCTAAAACAGGGTTTCTTAATAAGAATTCTATGGACTCCTAAAGCTTAGCAGGAGGTACCCAATGGTTCCACTGTAGGCCACCATTCCAGCAAATTTATGTCCACCTAAAGCAGGACCATTGATAGATATAGGCAGTATTTGGCTGCCTCCATATTACTTACTGTCAGTTGCCTTGTGTTAAAAGTCAACTGGACAACATGTATAATGGCAAATGTTAGCTTAGGGTTGGATACCAGTGCTGTCTGGTGATGTTGTCAAATGCTCGTAGGTGAGTTTATGGAGCAGAGATCAGGCTGATGACTGACAAGAATGTGGCAGTGCTAAAAGCCCTGGGCACAGGTGAGCATCGGGAGGGACAGGCCTGTGCTTCCTGTCCTGGCATGGAAGGACCCTCTACTTTCTGTCACAGCATAGCGGCCCCCTCTATTTCCCTTCCTAATTGGAGCAGCAGTATGAGACTCTGTGGAGAGTCTTTGGATGGGGCACATAAATCTTCTTTGATGAGGTGAGATTAGTCCAAGTTTAGATTAGTCACAGTTGAGCTTTATCCATGGGACATGGCCTGGGAAACAAACTTTTACACTTAAACTTTTGATGTTTGTATAGAAAACAGAGAAGGGATTTTTTTCCCAATTTTTCTGCTGAAATTTTAAATATAAAATCAATGTTTGTCATTGAGAACCAAGATAAATTTAGTGTTGTCACTGTGCACTAAAGCATATTAAGTATTGTAAGTGAGTGCCAAAACAAATGTGTTGTTGTCACTGAGCACCAAAGAAAATTCAGTGCTGTTACTGGGCACCAAAACAAATTTAGTGTTGTCACTGGGCAACAAAACAAATATAGTGTTGCCACTGAGCACCAAAGCAAATTCAGTGTTGTCACTGGGCATCACTGAAAATTTTGGGTTTTCACTGAGTATCACTGCAAATTTGGTGTTGTTTCTGGGTAACCCTGCAAAATGTGGGTTGTCACTGGGCACTGCCGCAAATGTAATGTTGTTTCTGGGCAATCATGCAAAATGTGGGTTGTCACTGGGCACTGCTGCAAATTTAATGTTGTTTATGGGCAATACTGCAAATGTTGGGTTGTCACTGGGCACCACAACAAATTTAGAGCTGTCACTGGGCACCACTGCAAATTTAGTATTGTCACTGGGCACCACTGCACATTTAGTATTATCTCTGGGCACCACTGCAAATTTAGTATTATCTCTGGGCACCACTGCAAATTTAGTATTATCTCTGGGCACCATTGCAAATTTAGTGTTGTTTCTGGGCACCACTGCAAATTTAGAGTTGTTTCTGGGCACCACTGCAAATTCAATATTGTCACTTGATACCACAAGGAAATTTAGTGTTGTCACTGGGCACTGAAGTAAATGTATTGTTGCCCATGAACATCAAAGCAAATTTAGTTTTGTTGCTGAGTGTTGAAGCAATTCCAGAAGTATGTTTTATCATTTATTGCTTCATTTGTATTAAATTTACTACTCACTGATTACATTATACTAATATGCCGAGAGCCGTATATCAGAAAATTATTTAAGGGATTCTGGAGACCTGAATTACTTTCTCAAAGGTTCCTCCAAGGTAAAAAGGTTGAGAAAAGTTCTGCTAGATGTTACTACAAAGGGCATATTGCTTAATGGTGGGAACGTTTACTACAAGTCTATTACTAGGCACCACTCATGCTGTTATTTTAATGTGTTAAGTAACATTTTAATCAATGAGTTTTAGCTGTCATAAATACCATGCTATATTTAATCCAATGTATTATTCTTAGCATTGTAATTAGCTCACAGCTAGCACACACAATCATGTGATCATGATGCATTTCAGGTTCAGCCCACATGGCATTTGGATTGGTGGAGATTTAGAACATTAAATAGGTTAGTTTGCTTTGGAGTCAAGTAATTTTGTAAGTGACTTTTGTGCTGGATGTTTTCCATGTAAACTCCCCTGAAGCAAAAAAAAAGAACCTGCTATAGCGAGTTCATTCTTTCTCTGTGTGCTGTCAGTACAGTATTGCTGATTGTTTTCTCCAAAACTCAAGTCAGCAAGTGCAGACTAGGATACAGCTTACTTTGTATCGAATCCCTTTGTTCCACTTTCTGGGACCGAAGCTACATGGATGTCTCTTTCTGATTCAGAAAAAATGGGCTCTTAATTAGGCTTTAATCCGGCTTCTTATTAAACAGATGAAAGGCTTAGCTCTGCTACAAACAGGAAAACACTACAAACATTTGTTCTGCGCCTGGAACTCCGTAAATAGTAACAGAGCACGTTGTGTATTGTTCTACGTAGTGTGTAGTTCAGCTTCTCATTGTTTTGGTGTGCTGGGAGTCCCCCATCTGTAGACCTTCCACTCCCTCTATCAGTTCCTCTGGATTTCTCCGCTGATAATTCTACCTCGACTATTTTATCATCAGCAAGGCAAAAGGACACCATTAAAAGGACTTCTTTATAGAACCTTTAACCTCCCCATTTTCCATCACTGAGTTGAATGTTTTGGGAACGGTTGAACATGTGAAGGTACGTACTTCAGAAAATAATTTTCCATTTGTTATACTCTGTCCACATTGTCCTTTGCTACCTTTACATTATCACACAAGGGCTGCTGCAATCTCTGGTCTCAGACAAGCAATGAAAACTCTGCAAACAGGTTAGGGATTGAATAATATGTGTTTTATTAATTTATTATAAAATTAGAAAGAAATCATTGGTATGTTTTTAGAACAGTCTGTGTTATGTACATTTTATTATTATTAATGTTATTATTATTATGTTACCTTATATAACATTAATTATTTTGCATATTTTTTCTTTCTGCTTTTTATTAGGTAAATGAGATTCCTGTTTACATTACAATCGAAGGATAGCTATGCTTTAAAATTTAAGTTGTCCTTTAGGGGTAAGGAAACTTTCCCCTAAGATTTCCTTATGCTTTTGCCCCCACCTCCCTATGTAGGTCGAGCCCATCCTCTCTCCCCCAAATGTGTATAATTGCCTAGATCTCGCTCCGAGGCCCACGGAATTTTTTACATCACTCCGTCAGCTTCTTGAGCTGACATCCACACCTGTGCAGTTTGGCCCCTATAGACTTCTATAGGGCTGGTAAGCAGATCAACTCCTATCTGTCCACTAGCCACATAAAAGCTCATGGGGTTGAAATGCAGAGGCGCAGATGTCATTAAAAAAAAGGTCAATGGAGGGATGTAAACACTGTTGTGGGCACATGAGTGGGATCTAGCTACTGTATGTATAGGGATTTGGGGGAGAGGTTGGCCTACACCTATTTAGGGGTATAGGTGCAAAAAAAATAAGTAAACTTAGTGGGAAAGTTTCCTTAGTCTTTAAAACTGCCCCTTCCCCATCAGTGTAGCTAATACTTTCTTTTGAACACCTTCCTGGGGATCTTTAGTGTATGGACCTGCCCAGCATTGCGTAGCCTTTGCACAAACACAGTCATGGCTGGGCCCTGCAAATGCTTCTTACTAAGGTGTGTATCTGTTTTGTACTCATGGCTGCCCCATCCATCTATAAGAGCATAAACCAGACATAGGAACATGAAGCTGTGACATGCATGAGCAGTAGGCATAGGGCCCAGCTAAGGCTATGTAGCAGTGGGCAGGAAGATCTCTGGACCGGTACCAATCAGGTCTGCAGATAAATATGGAACACCAATAGCATTAGCTTAACAAGAAAATGAACAAAAATGAAGAGGCTGCCATTGCTGTCTGTGTTCTACAAATATCTGTCTCTGGCTTTCATACTAAATAGAACAAGCACGTGGATCAGTTCTGGTCTGCACACTTGTTCGAAGTCAATGGGGTTGATGACAAAGAGAGTAGAGAATGTTCACTTACCACAGAGCGAATGTTCTCTTAGAAAAGTAAAAAAAGAGTGAAGCAGTGTTCACTTCAACTATCCAATCATCTGCAAGGCAAAATCCAGATATTTTATCTTTTATTCCAGATAAAAAACTGATTGGGTTTTCAAAGTGAAGACTTCTTCCTTTTACTTAGTGAATTTTAATAAAATATCAATCAGAAAATACTGGAGCCATTGGATTAAAATGCCAGCAAGGGAACTAGTATTTCAGTCAGGCAGCAAAAGTGCCTACCAATTCCCTTGGAACAGGCTTCATTTAGGGCTCATCATCATGGCAGCACCTGGGCCGTACAGCATCCGGAGCCTGCGTAACCACTTTCCCTGGACCAACAGCTGCTATCTACAGCCTTCCATAGACATCAATTAGAAGTTGCAGCTATAAGCGGGTATGTGCCAGGGGTTGTGAAAAGCATGAACATGGGAGTATGCCCCCTACACACATGCTTCCCTGTATGCAAGTACATGCTTAGATGTGCATAAAGATCCAAGCAGCCTGTTTGCCTGTCAGCCGCTCATTGATTTTTAACAGGCATCTGGGTGCTGCTGCATGCTACTCTGAGTGCATAAACACCTCTTCACAGATGTATGGGTCTATACACCCTCGTGTATAAACCCAAATGCTCTGTACATGCAAACACATTTTGCAACCTAAATATGGAAACCTTTAAAATAGTTTTTCAGTGAATTTGCTCTTATGTTATGAAAAAAGTGTTACAACTTTTATGCTTACAATGAAACTTTTTTTGTAATTTGGATGAAATGTGTTATTTCTCTTAAAGTGGGATTTAAGTCTGTAAATACCTCCCATCCAGTGTTGTAATGTCCAGGAACTCCCCTGCTGACACCAACATCTTCTCTCCAGCTTCTTCTGGGTGTTGGGTCTTCGGCTGCCTTGATTGGATGTTGCAGGGTGATGTAACTCCTGTGCATTGGAGCTTCTTCATCTCCCAAGTTATGCACAGGTCACAGAAGATTGCGAACAAGCAGGTAAATGTGTTTTATTGCAGAAGAGACACAGCATATCTCTTCTACAATAAAGTGCTTGCCTGCTCACAATGTTTTACTTTTTAACTTTAGTTCCCCTTTAAATAGTCATACATTTTGATTTACAGTCATTTGATCATATTGTTTCATGGATCAGTGATTTGTTATATAGAGTTTTTGCCCCATACAGTACTAATTTTATGCAGTATTTCATGAAATCTTTAACCACTTCAAGACCAAGCCTGTTTTTTGGGTTCTGTGTTTACGAGTTAAAAACAGGTTTTTTTGCTATAAAATTACTTAGAACCCCCAAACATTATATATTTTTTTTCTAACAGCCTAGAGAATAAAATGGCGGTCATTGCAAAAATTAATGTCACACCGTATTTGCGCAGCGGTCTTCCAAGTGTGCTTTTTTAAAATAAATTCAGTTTTTTTAGTTAAAAAATAAGAAAACAGTAACATCAGGCCAATTTTTTCCCATATTGTGAAAGATAATGTTACACCGAGTAAAATGATACCCAACATGTCATGCTTCAAAATTGCGTCTGCTTGCGGAATGGCGACAAACTTTGCAACTTAAAAATCTCCATTGGCGACGTTTAAAAAATTCTACAGGTTAGCAGTTTTGCGTGAGAGAGGTGGTCTAGTGCTAAAATTATTGCTCTCGCTCTAACGATCGTGGTGATACCTCACATGTGTGGTTTGAACACCGTTTTCATATGTGGGCGGGACTTACATATGCGTTCGCTTCTGCGCGCGAGCTCGGCGGGACAGAGCGCTTTAAATTTTTTTTTTTTTTTAATTATTTATTTTGCTTTCTACTTTTTATTTTTACATTGTTCTTTTTTTTAAAAAAAAAAATTGATCACTTTTATTCCTATTACAAGAAATGTAAACATTCCTTGTAATAGAAAAAAGCATGCCAGGTCCTCTTAAATATGAGATCCAGGGTCAAAAAGACCTCACATCTCATATTTACATTAAAATGCAAAAAATAAAAATAAAAAAATCTGAAAGAAATGACAGCCCCCCCAAAAAAATGGGCCCTTTAAGACCGTTTGTTGGACGTGACTTCTGACGTCATTTCCGCCCTGCCGTGTTATGGAGCACTCGGCTCACGGACACTGGGGGGATCGGAAAGGATCATCTCCGCCGCTGCCGGCGGAGATGACCGGAAAGCGGCGGGGGGGGGGGCACCGCCGCTAAGACCACTTTTATCAAAAACAGAATCGCCTGCTGAAAAAAACGGTATCTGAATGGTGCCTGCAGCTGCAGGCACCATTCAGATATCACCACTCAAACCCAAGGACGTCATATGACGTCCGGCGGTACGGAAGTGGTTAAACATATTGTAAGCTTAATAAGTGCTTTGATGTAAAGCGTTTTTATTCAGCTTGTTTAAACCACCAATGAGAAATTAGATTTTAAAGTACAACTACAGGCAAAGTTTTTTTTTTCATTTTGGATAGAACGAGGGAAGGTTATAACCACTGTAAGATTATTTTTTTTTTCGCCATCTGTGTCCCTTTTGCGGAGATTTCCCTTCACTTCCTGTCCCATAGCCAAACAGTCACTGAGATAAAATCCCTGAAAATTAAAGTGGTAGTAAACCCATCCATTTAACAGTTTAAAAACCAGTTCCATTTCCGGGACATGCCGGAAATGTAACACTCCCATTGGTTGTGCTCTAAACCAAACTGTCAAACCATCCAATGGCTGGTGTCATAGCTGATCACATGTGCAGCATCATGGCAGTTGTGGATTAAACAGAGGCCAAGATGGCAGCTTCCTTGACTGAAAATGACAGGAGGGTATACTACTACTTTAAGGGACCCCCAGGTCACCAGAACTAGTGTCCCCTTTGGAAGATTTCCCCTCAATTTGTTTCCTGGGGACAACCCAAAATTTGGGGTTTTCTTTTATTTTCACTTTCAATAATAATGGCAAACAGGACAAATGGAGAGGGTGAATCTCCTTAACGAGGGCACAGACCACAATGGAAACTGATATGCAGTCTAATCCCTCTCTATCCAAAAGTTTTGCCTTTAGTTTTACTTTAATGTCCCATCTGAATTAAATTTCTAGCCTGATATCTGATTGGCTTTCTGGAATTAACATACTCTGAGGTTTTTTGCAACTATGTGATGCAGGGTTGTAGACAGTGGATGTGATATCCCCTAGGGCAGTGATGGTGAGCCTTGGCGCCCCAGATATTTTGGAGCTACATTCCCCATGATTCTCATGCACTCTGCAGTGTAATTGAGCATCATGGGAAATGTAGTTCCAAAACATCTGGGGTGCCAAGGTTCGCCATCAGGGCATCCTTCTGGTCTTTCTCTGGGTATCTGCATCCTTTAAAAAAAATCTTTCAGACAATTTGATGTTCTAGGGCAAAAAAAAAGGTTTTTAGCACCATTAAGGGTTGTTTGGAAAGCATTTATACAGAATAAGCAGCTACTTGCAACGTACACAAGGGGGCATCTGGTAAAGATGAACTGTTATTAGCCCTTTAACATTGCCTCCTGGTGGCCTTTTTAGTAGACTTTAATGCCTAGGAGTTGTTGTGGCTTCTGTATCATATGAATACTGTGATTGGTTCTCAAAATGGGGGGATGGGGGGGCGTGTTAGCATAAGTCTGATCATTGGAGGACACGCAGACTATTTAGAAAACTGACCAATCTGGGATGGATGTGCTCTCATTCCTAGCATGGTCAGCTTGAAATAGGAAAGCAGAGGGAAGTGGCAGGATCTCCAGGTATTTCACACAAAGGAAGCAATATAAAGAGAACAGGATACTTTTTGACGCTAGTACATTGTACAACAGGCATATATCAGGGACATCAAATGTTGGATAGTAACATTATTCTTTAAAGTGGTAGTATGCCCTCCTATCATTTTCAGCCAAGGAAGCTGCCATCTTGGTCTCTGTTTAATCTACAACTGCCATGATGCTGCACATGTGATCAGCTATGACACCAGCCATTGGATGGTTTGACAGTTTGGTTTAGAGCACAACCAATGGGAGTGTTACATTTCCGGCACGTGCCGGAAATGGAACTGGGTTTTAAACTGGTAAATGGATGGGTATACTACCGCTTTAAGGCTGTATTTAAACCTATGCATTGCAGTAGTTCACATATTACCAAGTGTAAATGCAACACACAGCAAGGCACGAAACTGACTGTAGTGCCATTAATTTTGAAGGCATGTGAAGTTCAGCACTATACTACAATACAGAGTTGTGTACCATATTTGTGTTGTAGTGCACTACATAAAAAAATACTGCAGGTCTGCCCAAACCTGTATTGTGGTGGGTTGGCAGCGTATTCAAACTAAATGGTCTGCTTCACTGCAGTGCACATGCAAAAACCATACATCGAGGAGTCTGGTCACACACTGCAGTACAGGAGAATCTAAATGAATGGACACCTACTATGTACATTAATATTAGTCTTGCCGGACAAACAACAGTGTAAAATTGGCAGTTTTGGAAACTTGTGTTTACATTTTCAAGTTTCATAGCAGATCACTGCTGAGGTCTGGAGCTTCTGACAATGTGCTATGCCTGGATAATGTAGATAATTATACAGAACAGCAAACTCTGAATTTAGAATGACATCATGTAATGAATTTTGGCAGTTAGCAATGAATGAAGTGGTGGCAGTTGTTACTGACCTCCTTAGGAGAATTACTAGTTGCTTTTGTGTTTCTGGCTTAAGACCCAACTCCATTTTTCCATGTAGCCTTAGCTAAAATATTAACAACTAGAAAGATTTTTTTCCCCTGCTGGAGCAAATAGGATCATTATTGGGGGGGTTGCCCTATGTTGGTTGAACTGGATGGACTTGTGTCTTTTTTCAGTCAGATTAACTATGTAATCCAGAACTTCTTCCCATGCAGTATTCCTTTGTCACAAGATGTCCTCAGCCTTCCCGGGTTTAATGACTTCCTGTGTCACTCAACCTGGAAGACTGAGGAAAGACTGTGAGTACAGGGCATCATGACCTGAGAACAGCACCCTGCATGTGCATTGAGGTGTCATCACATCAATGCTGTTCTCTATATCTCTGCCCACCTCAGCCTGAAGACATCAGTCATGAGGTAATTATGTATTAAAAATAAAAGTATAGCCTACTGCCGGTGAGACCTCAGGTGGGAGATAGGATCCTATGGGGGGGGGGGGGGGTAGGGCACAGAGTTTGGCTTTTAATACAATCTGAGTCACTGATCTAGCACACACATGCAAATGAGAAGGTCAGAGAGAAGTTAAAACTGATCTACATATTTGTTCCAAATCAGTCACTCAGAAATGGATGAAGCCATTGAAATGGAATGACGGCCAGGCTACTTGCATTTTCAGGAGAGATCAGAATCTCTTTGTATAGGTCTTCTTTAATTTAAAATGTTTGTTACCCTGTATAACCTAAAAAACCTGGTTGATCCTGCCTGGTTCTGTCCTCCCCCCTGTAAACTGACCATGGTTTATCATGGCTGCTGAGCCATGACACTGTGGTCAGTTTACATGCCTCCATCATCCGCAGCTCTCCTCTTTCCTCTTCCCCATCCTATCCCCTCCTTGCCTGTTAGCTCTGTCCACTCCCCAGCCCTCCCCGCCTGCTGCTATCATAACTATAGTATAAGCATGCCATCCCCTCTGTTAAATAAGGATATGTGTCCTAGTGTCTGTGCTGTATAAAAAAGATGCTGCTTTTTACCTTATATCAGAGTGTCTCCCAATGCTCACATGACCGCTTGGCTCTCTCTCCTCCACTCCTCCCCAGCTGACATAAGCGGGAGTTATTGGCCCCTCCCACTGTAGCTGTCAGCCTGGGAAAGGAGAGAGCCAAGGAGTCACGTGAGCGCCGGAGACGCTCTGATATAAGGTAAAAAGCAGCATCTTTTTTATACAGCACAGATACAGGGGCACATAATGTTATATAACAGAGGTGATTGTATGTTTATACTATAGTGGCTTAACAACCACTTTGAAGTGGAACTAAACCTTTCTATCCTTTACAGCCAAGGAAGCTGCCATCTTAGCCTTTGTTTGATCTAGAGTTGACATGATGCTGCACATGTAATCAGATATGACACCAGCCATTTGATGACTTGACAGTTTGGTTGAGAGCACAAGCAACTGTGACAGTTATCATTCACAGCATGCCTTGAATGTATGTATGTTTTGGTTCACAGGTAAATTGATGGGTTTAGTTCCGCTTTAATAGTACTGTATGTCACCTGACTGGTGAACAGCTGCTTGCTCACATTGTTTTTGGGGGAGACTTTTAATTAAAGGTCATTTTATGTTTAGCTATGGAAAACTTCTTTGTTTTATAAAGAAAATGCTATGTTTAGTGTTCGACATAGTTCGCATTTCCTTAATTTTGAAGTATGCTAACTAACCTTTCTTCCTCTTTCACTGGGTATCGATGATTTCAGTGGAATCTTTGGTGGATTTTCTATTTTATTTTTTAGTGAGATGAAAACAGCAGTAGTAATGGTACTAAGAAACTGTGTTCATAACAATAGAACTCTTTTTTTCAGTTTTTACATGTGATTACCTAAAGCAGTGGTTCTCAACTCCGGTCCTCAGGACCCACCAACAGGCCAGATTTTAAGTATTACATTGGGGAGATGCAGACTAGAATACTGCAATCACTGAGCAGCAAATGATATCACCTGTGATGCATTTCAGTTATCCTGCAAACCTGGCCTGTTAGTGGGTCCCGAGGACAGGAGTTGAGAACCACTGACCTAAAGAGACCCTGTCACCAAACCATGCATTTTAACAAACATCTTACAATAATATTATATTTACCTTTAATGTATTAAGGGTGTGTTTTTTTACCTGTAAAAATTATTATTATTATTATTATTATTATTATTATTATATTACAGGATTTATGTAGCACCAACAGTTAGCACAGCTGTTTACAAAATAAAGGGAAAAAGAACACTTACAACACAATTCAATACAAGAGGGTTAGGTGGGCCCTGCCCAGGGGAGATGTGTCCCCATGTGGGCAAGCACAGCCTTCACAGGGGTATACAGTGTAGTATCACAGTCATACAAAATCTTCTGTGCTCAACACTGGTGCGATGGCAATGGAAATAGCCTAGAATTCATATGGCTCCTGATACATGCATAGGCCTTGCTGCCCTCCAAGAGTCAGGGGACACCCAATGGAAACACTGTAAAAGAACGTAAAGAGGGTGCACCAACCTTGCGCATTACCCAAGTGGTATTCATTGAAATAAAAAAGAAGCAAACATGCTCACACCTGAGGAATCTGAGGAAGAGGGGATCTCCCCTCAAAACGCGTCAGCCATCTGGAAGATCCTGCTGGACACGGTCCTGGTGACCTGGTTGCTCTGTGTACATTGTGGACTTTGATATGCTTTTATTATCCACTTGTTTGTGAGTATGTTTCCTTCTTTTTGATTTCAATAAATACCACTTGGGTAATGCGCAAGGTTGGTGCGCCCCCTTTTCATTCTTATACAGTGTAGTATGCCTAGGGGTTAAAGTGCAGCGCTTATTGTAGACTATATTAAGTGTACCATAGGGCTTTAAAATGCATACAGTAAGTTAATTATATAGAATAATATGCTGTGAATCCAATGTGTGTCTATCAAAACAAACACACACAAAAACAGAGGAGTTCCCCAAAGAGCTTAAAGTGGTTATAAAGTTTCATGTTTTTTCACCTTAATGCATTCTATGCATTAAGGTGAAAAACCTTTTCTCAATAGTAACCCCCTCCCCCCCCTAGAGCCCCCCTTTTACTTACCTGAGCCCGTTTGTTCCAGCGGTGGCTACGAGCAATCCGCTTCCTCCCGTGTCTCGGGTCCTCATTATTTGGATTGATAGCAGGGGAGCCATTGGCTCCTGCTGCTGTTAATCAGGTCCAGTGATGCGGGGGCCAGGGCCGTGTCCCGCTGTTTGTGTGAATACACGCAAACAGCAGGACATGGGAGCGCGCCCGCCTGTGTGACCCCAGGGTAGCTTTCCCTGAGGGGTCACTGGATGCGGAGGAGTTCCCAGGAGCGCCACTGGAGAACCTCAGAAGAGGAGGTTCGGGGCCACTCTGTGCAAAACCACTGCACAGAGGAGGTAAGTATGACATGTTTGTTATTTTAAAGAAGAAAAAAATTGAAGCTTTACAATCACTTTAACTCCAGATAATCTAGATTGCATATACAAAGGAAAACACCTCTATATATAAAGCATCACAACAATAATAAAGTGCATATAAAAATAGTGCAAAAATTGCAAAAAATATATGGTGCAAATAACAGCAAAAAATTAATGAATGAATAAAAGTTCATAAATCCACAATTCATATTAGACGATCAAACGTAAAACACCGCCACCGGAACGATCGGGGACTTACCAGATTACCAGCTACAATGAGCCTGAAATAAACTACTCATGGGAACCTCTCCAAGGATGAATAGATGGGATTATGCTTATATTAACTCCACAAAATAGACAAGCCAGCTCACTGTATGGCTTCAGGAAGGTAGCCAAAGCTCTGATCACCGACAATTCTTCCTCTAGGTTGTCCTCAAGAAATTATCCAGTGGTTCATGAAATAAAAAACCTCCCATAGCGTGAACCCGTTTAAAACCATTTATTAACCACTTGCTGGCCATGGCTTGACGGCAGAAAAGTGGCTTGTTATCGCAAACCGCCGTCACCTAATGGCGGCCGCGATAACTGGTATTGTAAGCCTGCGCGCCACCGGAGGCTCCCCCGCGGTGAGAGAACAGAGGTCCGTGTATGTAGACACGGATCTCCATTCTGACAGAGGGGGAAGGGCTGTGATCACGGGCTTCCTGTATATGGAAGCTGTGATCACTCCCCTCCCTTGCCAGCCCAGCCCCCATACAGCTAGAACACAGTGATGGAACACAGTTAACCCTTAGAGCGTCCCCTCCAGGTTAACCCCTTCACTGCCAATGGCATTTACACCGTAATCAGTGCATTTTCATAGCACTGATCGCTGTATAAATGCCAATGGTCCCAAAAAAGTGTCAAAATGGTCCGACATGTCTGCCGCAATATCACAGTACTGCTAAAAATCACAGATTGCCACCATTCTAGTAAAAATAAATAAATAAATAAAAACCCCATAAATTAATTCTCATCATTCGCAAACGCACCCACTTTTGCGCAAACCAATCAATAAATTGCGATTTTTTTTTTACCAAAAATATGAGGAAGAATATAAATCAGCCAAAACCAATGAAAAAAAATGTTTTTTTATATATTTTTTTTGGATTTGTATTGTAGCAAAAAGTAAGAAAAATAGTACTTTTTTGCAAAATTGTCGCTCTTTTTTTGTTTATAGCAGCGATCAGAAATGACGCAGAGGTGATCAAATACCACCAAAAGAAAGCTATATTTGTGGGGGAAAAAGGACGCAAATTTTATTTGGGTACAACTTCGCACGAACGTGCAATTGTCAGTTAAAGCGACGCAATGCCGAATCGCAAAAAAGTGCTCTGGTCCTAAAGGGGGAAATCCTTCCCGAGCTGAAGTGGTTAAAAAAGAAGTATTGCACTTACATCAAAACTGTAAACATCGAGCTTGTCAGATACAATATATCAATCAGTCGTAGCGCAATAACCTGGGGTCAGCAGTCACCCGACATGTTTCATCTTCATGGACATCATCTGATGTTTCACGTTTATTTGGTGATCAATCGATTATACCTTTGCACCCAATGATCGTCTAATACGAATTGTGGAACATTTATGAACTTTTATTCATTCATTAATTTTTTGCTGTTATTTGCACCATATATTTTTTGCAATTTTTGCACTATTTTTATATGCACTTTATTATTGTTGTGATGCTATATATATATAGAGGTATTTTCCTTTGTATATGCAATCTAGATTATATGGAGTTAAGCCCTTTGGGGAACTCCCGTGTTTTTGTTTGTGTTTGTTTTGATAGACAAACATTGGATTCTAGGCATATTATTCTATATAATTTACTTACTGTATGCACATTAAAGTCCTATGGTACACTTAAAATAGTCTACATTAAGGGCTGCACATTAACCCCTAGATTCTATTCACACAATTCTGTTTGATTGTGGTGTCAGCTGCTGTTCTAGACACTCATTACTTAGCACAATATGCACCTACCTGTAGTGTGGTATGCCTGTTTGAGCTAGGTCATAAGGAGATGTACAAATAAAAATGATGGTATAGAGACAAAAAATAAAAGAAAAAAAGAGAAGCTACTTTGCATTGTCAAAAAGTAAACATCTTTGTATAAATATTATATCCTTATCCAGAAAGTAATGTTTTATTTGAATTTTCATAAGCTTGCTTATCCCTATTCTCCTGGTGTTACATATTTGTAGGTCCTTTATCAATTTACTGTTGATATCAATCTATTGTGTCAGCAAACCAGCTTATGAAATAAGATCAAATTCAGAAAAAACACTCAAAGAGTGTATTGATCAATCATATTGAAAACACTGGTTGATTTTGGTTGCAGGAAAGAAAATCCCTTGATTCCCCTATCAACACAGTTAGGCAGACCATACATGGTGCAAATATATTTTCTGCAACCACGTGTTGCAGGAAAGAAATTTGCACAATTCCCCCATCAACACAAATAAAGCTGACAGGGGAATCCCTCCTGCCAAGCAATTGTGTGCTCCCGGCGAGGGATGGGGGGGGTCAGGGGCAGACGGGCGAAGCCGTCCCTGCTGGGAGAAGACAGTGATTATCACTAGCAGCTATAGCAGCCACTAGCGATAATCACAAGAAAATCCGGCAGGCTGGTTGTACCAAAGTTGCAATTTATAACCACCACACAGATTCTGAGTTATCTGCCAACATCCCTATTTGAGTATTTGTGTTAAGTACTCCCCCAGTACACTAGTGGGACTTTTTAGGCAGTTTTAGTGAGACGACAGTTTGTAAAAAGCTCAAAATTTTATTTGTACAAAATGCATAAAAAACGTATGACCATACATTGTACATACATCAACCATAAAAACAAAGTACATTCGTTAAATCTGTGACCGGAGCTTGACAAATTTTCCTTCTAAGATGTATACCCTACATGTTTCGGCAACAGTTTCCCAACTTCAGGGGTAATATTGTACATCAAATGGAATGAAATAATCAAGGTTCCAGTACTGCGGGGATGTGTATGATGAAAGCCACCAGGGACGTGAGGAAAGGGAGAAGAGAAGGGAAAAGAGCGAAAGGATCCGGTGCGGAGCTCCCCTATTGGGCATCCCCCTTGGGAGCCGACCGAGCAGCACCCTCCCAGGTGATTGTGGAGAGCAATGGGTGGTTCCCCAGGTGAAGGGAAAAGAGCGAAAGAATGCACTGCAGAGCTCCCGGTTTCCAAAACTGTGAGGGTGGCAGCACCGTCTTGGAAACTGGAACCCTGGTGCCTCTTATATTAGTCAACAATAGACATCTGACTTGGCACCCATATTTAAGGACAACCTTTCCAGAGGTGGTTTGGCGGGCCCTCCTGTTTTTGCTTCGGCTTTTTGGGGGGTCCTTGTAGTGGGATTCCTTCACCTGAGAACCACCCATTGCTCTCCACAATCACCTGGGAGGGTGCTGTTTGGTGGGCTCCCAAGGGGGATGCCCAATAGGGGAGCTCCGCACCGGATCCTTTCACTCTTTTCCCTTCTCCTCTCCCTTTCCTCACATCCCTGGTGGCTTTCATTATATGTGTACATCCCCGCAGTACTGGAACCTTGATTATTTCATTCCATTTGATGTACAATTTTACCCTTGAAGAAGGGAAACTGTTCCCGAAACATGTAGGGTATACATCTTAGAAGGAATATTTGTCAAGCTCCGGTCACGGATTTAATGAATGTACTTTGTTTTTATGGTTGATGTATGTACTATGTATGGTCATACGTTTTTTATGCATTTTGTACAAATAAAATTTTGATCTTTTTACAAACTGTTGTCTCTATAAAACTGCCTTAAAAGTCCCACTAGTGTACTGGGGGTGTACTTAACACAAATGTTGTACCAAAGTTGATTGATTGATCAACTTGGTACCTTCAGCCTGCCCATCAACGGTTCGAATCTCAGCCGGTTTCTGCTGAACCGACCGAAATTCAAACCATGTATGGCCAGCCTTAGTGTTGATGTGAGTAGGGGGCATGGGAAGCTTTTCCTGCCGGGAGAACATATCTATAATAGCTGCTAGCAATAATCGCATGTAAAATCAGACAGGCTGGTTTTACCCAAGTTGATTGATCAACTTGGGAACATTCAGCCTGCCCATACATGGGTCAAATCTTGACTGGTCCCTGCTGAACTGGCCATGATTTGAACCATCTATGGCCAGCTTAACTTACACTGAGCTAGTGTGGTCAGGCAAATGTTCAGTGTTTATGTCAATAAAACAGAGGATGGCTACCGTTTCTAGTTGATATCTAGACAAATTACAGTTTTTTAACACCTTCATTGGATCAATTGGTACTGATGAAATGATCAAAATACATAACTATAAATATGTATCGGTAACAGATGAAATAAAAAATATTTTTTTATATTTCCCTTGTAGTTCTTTGAAAAGGTGATTTGTCTCCACATTCACTAATCTAAGAAAATCAACCCAAAAAAAATAAATAAATAAATAAATAAATGAAAAAGAAAATCAACCCCTATAGCCTTATTAGACCCTGCATGATATCTCCTGAATTAATCATGCAAAAAAAAAGCTAACATCCTCGTGCTAATACCCAACAACGGTGTCTAAGGCCTCGTTCACACCATATGTACATAAAAACGAATGGAGAAAACTTGCAGATTTGACTTGCTTAAAATATTTTGGCTTGTTCGCACTATGTGTGTAGACGTGTAAGCTGTTTTCTATGTGCCCTGTTCACACCATAATGCTGCTGTCATATGTGATTTTATATTTATTTTTTGCCAGGAATATGCAATATATATGTTCCGCAAGGGCACCAAAAAAAGTATTGTTTTCTATGTGCCCTGTTCACACCACAATGTTGATGTCATATGAGTTTTTGTACTTTGCAGGAAACTATACATGTTGCATATTTGTATGCAGAAAAAATATGCATGTTATACCAGAGTTGTGGTGTGAACAGGGCACAAAGAAAGAAATCTTTTTTTTTTGTGCCCTTCCAGAGACAGGTGCAGAAACTTATGGGGGAGATTTATTAAACTGGTGCATTTAGAATCTGGTGCAGCTGTGCATGATAGCCGATTATCTTTTAGCTTCAACTTGTTCAATTAAGCTTTGGCAATAAAACCTGAAAGCTGGTTTCTATCCAGAGCTGCACCGGATTTTGCACTCTGCAGTTTTAGTAAATAACCCACCCCCTATATCTCTGCACATGGTGTGAACGAGGCCTAAACTTTACTTGTGTTGAGGTTTGGACTGTCCTGTCAAATGAAACAACATATCCCTAACTTGGTTACAACAATGTAAACACATACCTCCCAACTTTTTGAGATGGGAACGTGGGACACCTATTAGCAAAAGTATGGGGTCTGTCAATCTATCTCTAGAAAACAACAACAAGCCCATGTAACATGGCATGGATAAAATAAATCATGTGTGTATTTGCTTAGATAACTAAAACAACAGTGAAAAAAAATTAATTTATTGCGCGGTGTGCAGCGCTCCCATGCTATCTGGAACTTCTCAATACATACTTTGTTGCGTGATAAAGGACTCTTTTGTTTTCATTGTTCACATTATATATGTACTCATAAGCAACTTGTTGTCTGACAAGTCTATTCTTAGCACATGACCCAAGTGTCACTTGTGTGTTTATTTATACTGTTCTTCCTGATTGTTGGCATTTTTACCATTCAGTCATCAATACCTGTCAGGTTTGAAAACTTGTCATTTATAAAACTTGCATTTTAAAGATTCCTCTTTTTCTATATAGAGTGTGCATTTTATGTACATCTTAAATTGTGTTTATTTAGGTTGTTAGCTTTATAAAAGGCATATACTGTATACACTGCCAAATCTGCTGAGCTCTGTTGAAATCAAAATCTAAAACAACATGGCTTCAAGAAAAGCTTCACAATTTTTATATTCTTTTCAGGACCTTTCCAGTGGAAAGTAGAACTTGACCTCACCCTCACTATACTCTAGAGCAGGGGTCTCCAAACTTCCTGAACAAAGGGCCAGTTTACTGTCCTTGAGGCTCTAGAGGAGTCAGTTGGATTAGAAAACACACTGGTGTCAGTGAGAGTAAACCATGCCCCATCATTGGTTTAAGTAGAAGGAATAGTGCCCTATTGTTGGTATCAGTGGGAGGAATGGTGCCCCATTGTTGGTATTCAAGGTAAGAATGGTGCCCCATACTTGATATGTATGGGAAGACAAGTGCCTCATCATTAGTGTCTGTCTGTGGGAGGAATGGTGCCCCATGATTAGGGTCAGTGGATGGCATAGTGCCCCAAGGGTCAGTTAAAGGCAAGCAGAGGGCCACATCTGGCCCATGGACCACAGTTTGGAAACCACTGCTCTAGAGCAGGGTTTATTTAACCAGGGTTCCTCCAGAGGCTGCTAGGGGCTCCTTGAGCAAAGAGCAAGTTCTATCTCTGGCTGTCACGGTGGTCACATGATCGGAAAGCTCCCAATCGCAAGCAGCAGTTGGGAGCTTTCCATTAGCCACTGGTGACTGTGCTGGGAGTGTGCAGGGGCGCGCTCTTGACACAGCTGTTTTTGCAATATTGCACGCAAATATGCATCGGATCGGCGCCAAGGCCCACCCGCCAAGAGGCTGCATATTTGTGTGCTGTCGGAGCCAAGAGTTTAAGATAATCTCTTCATTTTGTCAGCAGAAGATAAATTTCCTAGATCTGTGACAGGTGACAACTGCTTGCATGTGTTATTTCCAAGGTTACTTCAGTATAGACAACACAAATACAAATATGCATCAAAAAGCATTCACGTGTGGTTTTTCATGCTTTGGAATGCTTATGAGACTACAGTCAAACTGAAGTTTTGTCACACTTTGATTATTATTTTTTTTTAAACCCATACAGTGCTTATCAGTTTGGCATATACATTTGAGCAAACCAGTAGTCAATGGGAAATATTTTACTGCAGTTTCTATGCATTCCTGAAAGGACACTACTAAGGGCACAATATTTATTTATTTATTACAGGTACTTATATAGCGCCATCAATTTACACAGCGCTTTACAGATATATTGTACATTCACATTAGTCCCTGCCCTCAAGGAGCTTACAATCTAAGGTCCCTAACTCACATTCATACATACACATACTAGGGCCAATTTAGAAAGGATCCAATTAACCTACCAGCATGTCTTTGGAGTGAGGGAGGAAACCGGAGCCCATGGATGAAACCCATGCAGGCACAGGGAGAACATGCAAACTTCAGGCAAGTAATGCCATAAACAATATCTGTCAACAGTGGCGTAACTAGAACCCTCAGGGCCCCGATGCAAGAAACCATGAAGGGCCCCCCTGGCAGGGCCCTTTCCTCGGAGCCCGGTCGCAAGTCACTTGTGCCTCTAATCACCCCCCCAGCACACCCACTTATGCCTCTAATCACCCCCCAGCACACCCACTTATGCCTCTAATCACCCCCCAGCACACCCACTTATGCCTCTAATCACCCCCCCAGCACACCCACTTATGACTCTAATCACCCCCCCAGCACACCCACTTATGCCTCTAATCACCCCCCCA
>BLSH010474455.1:660469-696052 GCA_018402905.1 Glandirana rugosa | reverse complement strand
GTTTGTTTTGGTTTCATGGTCGGACCCCCCTTCACATCAGAGTCTCCCCAACCACAGATCCCCCCCAATCACGCAGTCCCCCCAACCCAGAGCCTCCAATCACATAGTCAAACCATTGAAAAGCCATTGGTTGATATGGTGCTTGGCAGCAGGTCTGTCTACACCATAGCAACTCATGATGCTTATCCATGGCAAACTGAATCCAATGCTTGCAGCTCCTCAGGGGAACCCAGACGGCACTCCAGGGTGTCAACGCACCCTAGTTGAGAAACACTAGTCTACCTAGTGTAGCCAATGGACCCCTTAGGGGTGGCTGAGTTTTGTGGTTCATGTGCTCACACTGCCCTCAATCACATCCATACCGCACCCGGAGTCACAGAACAGGCTGGTACTTTGGTTTTGTTTGTATAATTAGGGGATTGAATTTGGATGTGGATTAGGGGAGTTATGGGATGCCCATAGAATAGGTTGCAGACTTGCACAGGACCACTATATACAGCTCCGTATATACATCTCCTCTTGTCCTCCAGCACACTACTTACTCCAGTTACACGTCTTCCTCCAGCACATTACTTGTTTCTCTATACTCCAGTTCCTCTCTCCTGCGCATTACTTTTTCCAGGCCCAGAAGGAAATTTACTAGGCCCTCTCCATTCTTCCAGCCTGACTAGGACATGGTGAGGCCTGCATTGCTGTGCGCAGGATCTCAGAACCACCCGTTACAGGTAGGGACAGTTGATCCCCTAGTGTGTAGGTATACTGATGTGCTAGCTGGCCCGATGGACTACTACTCCCAGCCCATCCTCTTACTCCAGGCCCTGTCAGCTGCTCCAGCTGCGTTGGCCTTCTCCACTGCCGCCATGACACCACAGTCCCTTACTGACTTCTGCATTATTCCCAGATTGTCTCTCACCTAAATCTGCTCTGGCATGCCTCTACAGCTTCCCAGGGTGTGTGCCACTCACCGACCACCTGGTGGACTCCAGACTGAGCCTCTCCAGTAGCGCTGTCTGTTACTCTCTTGCTCCCTTGTACTGCTTCAGGATCTCTCTCCTCTTCTCCTGGCTGCACCCGAGCCCAGGCCCCAAGGTCACCCCCCCAGGCTGGGGGCTCTCTTCCCGGGTGAGGCCTCAGCAACCTCAGCTACATCTCAGCTCCAGCTCTTCCACCCAAACTCCTCTCCGATTGGGCTGACCCATGAGTATTTAAGGAAGCCTGCCCCCTGCCTATCTAGATTGGGGATTGGTCAGGACTCCTTAGAATACTCCAGGTGGCTACACCTCCCTCCCAGCTCTCTATCCAGATAACCTTCCTCCAGTTTCTAGAAAGAAGTGGGAAGTCCTGGTGACCTCATCTGTGAATCACTCAATCCTTCCTGAGCCACTCCCAGCCCAGAAACCAAAACAATCAGGCCTGCACATCAGTCAGGCCTGACTAAATTTTCCTCACCTACCAAAAATCTATCCACACTAGCTCCTAATCACCAGGGGGAGCTACAATAGACTACCCTTTTCACTGGAAACTGGGAGCACTAATATACATAAAATCCAGGGTGGGAGAGAGAGAGGCCTCTCGCTGAGACTTCTGAGCATGTTAGAGGTTTTCATATTATATGAAGGTGGTGAACCTAGGTAGTAGAGTCTAGCTTTTAATCAATTTTCTAAATTTGCATATTTTCACAATTTCTTTAGGTTTTTAAGTATTATACTGTCACAAATGTTATTGTATAGTGTACAAAGTACCCTGTACACCTTGGAAATCTTTAGTTCTTTGTATTCGTTAATTTTTAGGTACTCCTTTTCTCATATTGAAAGAAAATATGTTTTACCCTCTTGAGACATTTAAAATTAACACTTACCATTATTGTGTTGCAATACATAATGTGCATTGTTGTTTCAGAACTTTAAGATAGGCCATTAAAATTTCCAATTTTTTTATTTTTTTTATTTTTTTTTGTAATATGTGTAGATGCTACTAGGTGGCCAGTAGTCACTCTTTTGGGTAACAAGATGTAAACATGCATTCTTTTACACGGATCATTGCACGTACATTGATTTTACATTATTCTCTTGCCATATGTTAGGAAATTGTTTAATTAAGGCTAATAAAATATATTTTTTTTATTTTTAGTGAGTATAACTGATCGTTATTATAATTCTGGAAGATCCTATACTGCTGGATTATTTTTTCTATTTATTTCAGTTAAAAATCAAAATTAATATACGAGTACCACCCTTTCGTTTCTATGTTACTTGCAAATATTGCAGTACATATTCCTTCCAATGTTTTAATTTTCTTCTTCCACGTATCTCAGAGGGCAAGTGAAGCCAAGCCTGTGCTTTCATTCTAAGGGTTTAGACTAGTAAACACCACTAACCACCAATTAACCTCTCACTGAAAAGCAGTAACTCAGTCAAGCACCTTGGTTCCCTAATGTTTGCTGCTTTAGAAAAAGGTAGTGCTTTAGCACAAATAGACAAACTAGAATAACAAATGTGCCCATGCTGTCACTAGCATTGTTATAGTGAGTTGTGACACGAAGCACATACTTGAGGGTTGATTTACTAAAGGCTGTTCACTTTGCAGAGCTTTGTGAATGCGGTAAAGTTTCACTTTAAAAAGAATACACAATCACCTGCAAGGAAAAAAAATTAACTTTTGCACGCACACGATCGGATAATGGAAGTCCGCAGAATTTCCCCTCATTCATTAAGCTCTGGGTCAAATTCCCTTGCAAAGTGCAACTTCCCTTACAAAGTGAATATCCTATTTACCTTTAGTAAATCAACTCCCTAGTATTAAAAAGGATTTATATACACGTAGAAACCAAATAATTCACATATCAAATTGGAGTGGGGGGAAGCCTAGAAACCTTGATTGGGTTTGTATTGCTGTCCACCCATTTTCTGACCCATTTATAGGAAGTCAGATGGGCTGTGATGGGAAATCTCCATTGTGGACAAAGAAAGCAACAAAAATTAAGTGTGTAGCCAGAGAGAGAAATAAAAAAAATTACTAGCCCTTCTCAATTCTATTGAAATCTAAGCTCGGCTATATGGGTGTCCTTTTGCAGCAAATGTTAACTGACTTCAAAGACTGCAGCCGCATGTAATGATAGTATATTTGCACATACCTGAGTTACCCAATCACTCACCACTAAACTTCTAAATAGAATAAATATCTCATTGTAGTTTTAAATCTTCGTTTCCTACATTCAGCAAATATAAGTGAAAGCTGGTTAAAGCTGAAAAAGCAGATACATTTAGAATTTTACATGATATGTATTACACCTGTACTCAGTCCAGCTTTCCAGCCTGTAGCCTGTGGAGGTCATATAACTGCACCAATTTCAATGCTTTCACTGTTCTCCCCTCAATGCTTTAAATTATTATACTGTATGTGTAACTGGCGAGACTAGAGGGTTACAAAATCTTTTGATGCATAATTAAATACTGTAATTAGAATTATGGTGGTGTCTGTGTTAAATCCACATTCACGGAAGATGAGAGGTGTGGTTGTGTTTGCAATAAACAAACCTTGATGGTTAGTATTCATATTACTTTGAAGACAAAAAAAAAAGAGCAGTAGATCTGGTTATTCGATGTACCTTTCCACTTCAAGGTCAGACTATTATATACAGATCACTTTTCACTCTTAAAGTCAACCTATCATACTATTATTATTATTATTATTATACAGGATTTATATAGTTCCAACAGTTTACACAGCGCTTTACAACTTGAGGGTAGACAGTACAAATACAATACACTTAAATACAGGAGGAATCAGAGGGCCCTGCTCGTTAGCGCTTGCAATCTAAGAGGGAAGGTCAAGAAATACAAGAGGTAATAACTGTGGGGGATGTGCTGATGGAGAAGATAAATGTACAGTTGTTAGGTGGGAGCCAGATAGGCTTCTCTGAAGAGATGAGTTTTCAGGGATGGTCTAAAAGTGGACAAAGTAGGAGAAAGTCGGACAAATTGGGGTAGAGCATTCCAGAGGATGGGAGAGGCTCTGGAGAAGTCCTGGAGGCGAGCATGGGATGAGGTGACAATGGAGCTAGAGAGCAGGAGGTCTTGGGAGGAGCGAAGAGATCGATTTGGTTGGTATTTTGAGACCAGGTTAGTGATGTAGCTGGGGGCCAGGTTGTGGATGGCTTTATAAGTTATTGTTAGAATCTTGAATTTAATTTGTTGCTTGAGTGGCAGCCAATGGAGGGATTGACATAGGGGTGTAGCAGACGCCGAGCGGTTTTTAAGGTGGATGAGCATGATATGACACAAACTAACACTGATACCTATATAGCAGGTACCCTGGGGTGTTTGATCTAACTCATGCTGAATTGGTTACCTGGTTTATAGTTTACATGCTCTGAAAAGGTGCAAATCACATTTAGTAGGTAATACCCTTTGGATACATAGTTAGTCTGGTTAAAAAAGACATAAGTCCATCTAGTTCAACCAATAAAAGTGAAAAAAAAAAAAAACAATTATACAATCCTATACCCACAGTTGGTCCAGAGGTACCCTAGCAAAGCATGATCCAATTTGCTGCAGCAGGGGAAAAAATTGTTTCTGATCCCTCAAGATACAATCGGATATTCCCTGGATCCACATACATTTGTATAGTTAGTGATTTTTGTTTAATCCTGATAAAGCAAAATGCATTTATAACTACAAAATATTTACCAAGCTAACTTATATTATGAGAATATTTTACATTTAACTGTTCTCTTTCCCCTTTACGTGGCCTTTCTTTTTTTTTCAGCCTACAAGAACAACAAACAGAACAGCAAGTAGGATTCCACTGCCATTATTACTTTCTCTGTCTTTTTTTCTCACTTGTTCCTGACCCTAGTTTACAATGGAGATGCATATTTCATCTTCTTGTAACCCAAACACAGCCTGGAGTTATGGGTCAGTGAGGAGATGACCAGAGGGTGTAAACAATGACAGTGAAGCTCTACTGGTTTGTAATCAGATATGCAGTTAACTAGTCTGCTGCTAAGTGTCTGTGTCCTGGAATAGCGTGTGATGACAGAGAATAGTGTAATCAGGTGCTAGGTTCCTTTTATTCAGTGCCCTCCTGTATTCCTCCCTATTTCATTGTTGCTTATTGTCTATTTTGTAATATTTTTTTTTCTGTAAATATTTTCATGCTCTATTTTTCTTTTCTTTCATATATATATTTAAAAAATGAGCTGAACCTCTAAATGCTCTAAAAAGAAATGAAAGAACTTTGCCTCTGTGGGAAATACTGTAGTGTATACTCTGTTACATTCTGTCCTGTCTGTACGTGTTAATGTTAAAACACGTGGTGGCGGGTAGTGCATACATGTATGTATATAAAGGGTTAATTGAGTAGTTAATAACCATTTCAGCCCCAGAAGGATTTGCTCCCTTCCTGATCAGAGCATTTTTTGCGATACAGCACAGCGTCACTTTACCTGACAATTGCGCAGTCGTGCGACGCTGTACCCAGTGGTATTTGACCACCTCTGCAGTTTTTATTTTTTGCGCTATAAATAAAAAAAGAATGACAATTTTGCAGAAAAAAAACTATATTTTTTACTTTTTACTATAATAAAAATGTTCTTCCTCAGTTTAGGCCGATATGTAGTCTACATATTTTTGGTAAAAAAATCGCAATAAGCGTATATTGATTGGCTTGTGCAAAAGTTATAGCGTCTACAAACTATGGGAATTGATTTATGGTGTTTTTATTATTAGTTTTTTTTTTTTAGTAATGGCTGAGATCTGCGTTTTTTAGCGGGACTGCGCTATTGCGGCGGACAGATCGGACACTTTTGACACTTTTTTGGGACCATTGACATTTATACAGTGATCAGAGCTATAAATAGCCACTGATTACTGTGTAAATGTCACTGACAGGGAAGGGGTTAACACTAGGGGGCTATCAAAGGGATAACTGTGTTCCCTGGGAGGTGTTTCTAACTGTATGGGGGCTGGGCTGACTGGGGGAGGAGAGAGATTGTTGTTCCCTATCACAGGGAACAGAGGATCTCTCTCAACTCCCTTGTTAGAATGTGAATCTGCTTGTGTACACTCACAGATCCCCATTCTGTCACTGCGGAGGAACGATCGTGGGTGGACAGCGGACATCGAGTCCGCTCCCACAGCTGATTGGCTCCCACACTAGCCAGTGAGCACGTGAGCGTGCTTCTGGCGGCGTGCACACCCACAAAGCATGCCGTACAGCTACGCTGATTTCTGCAGGAGAGCCGGTAAGCAGGTTCTGACAGGGTGCCTGTGAATATTTTAGGCCTGTCTGCACTGCATTGTTATTTAAGCATATAGTGAGTTACAGGCTGCTTGGGATGGGAAGGGGTTAACTGTGTCTAGACTCTTTTTCCTGGGCTTTCTGGGTCTTGCCCCCTGCTGCAAGCCACATAAATACCAGGAGGGGCCCAGAGCTCTCTCTCTTCCACATGGGATTTAAAGAGGAAGAACTGCTACACCATGTAAACCTGTGCCCCCCCCCCCCCCACTCCCACTCCCTTCTGGGTCACTCTGCTGTGATTCTCCCTGGACTAGAAACCTACCATCACTGGATTCTTGCTAAATGGACTTCCCTGGAAGGTATGAACCTTGCAGCCTGCATTAGTTAGTTAGGGCTGGACTCAGTTTCATGCGTAATGTGCTGTTCAGCTGTGTTGCTCAATCTGCAGTAAAACTGTTAACTGTTTTAAGCCTGATCTGAAGTTATGCAAGGGGTGCATGGTGGCAGATGGTGTTTCGGGGGACAGGGCCTGTAAAACACACATGGGGTATGAAGTAAGGCCACTACAAAAGTTTAACTCAGCAGGAGAGTCTTAGTTGGAGAGCAGTTGCTATGGGTAACCATGAACTGGTGGGAAATTTATAGCAGCCACTCATGAAGCATGGTACCTGGTCCTCCGGTAGCAAGTGGGTCAGTGATCTCACTCCCCCCCAGCTGTCAGTTCACCCAAAAGTAACCAAGACCATACACGTGGTACAGAGACCTCATATACCTGGCCGTGCTTTTTGTCAGAGTGAAGGAGTTTATTGAGAGCACACATGAGGTCTGTGTTAGGTGCTTAGCAGGACCCCATTCTGTCACTGGGAGTGAGGTGACAGAGGTATGCTAGACTGGTGGAGTGGCCATAGGCTCAGTAGTGTCCCTCCCAAATGCAACATACACAAGGGAGGTGTGTAGAAACTTGGGACAGCACATTTTCCAGAGGAACTCTGTGCATTTAACTGCTGCACACAGTGTGCGGCTCATCTCTAAGTCAGGGAACCGCCACAATGTTTGACTTTCACACGAACGCGGTTCCCGTCTAGTCCTGGGTATTGATGAGTGCTTACGTGCTTTTGGGCTTTTGGTGTTTATATCTGCACTGGGTGAGAGTGTAGCTGTAAATTTTATTAACATAAATAGTTAAAAAGTATGAATACTCATTCCATCAATATATATGTAGAACAGGAGGACACAAATGGAGCAGTCCGACGTTTCGCATTCATCTGTTGCTTCTTCAAAGTAGCTCACATATTTCCTGGTTCTAATAATTGATATACAGACAATTTTATCAGTGTATTTCAAATATGACAATGAGGTATAAAGCACTGCGTAAATTGATGGCGCTATATAAGTACCTAAAATAAATAAATACATTTCTAGACGTTGCTGAGCAATCTCATCTATGAAAAATGTTTTGTGGTGAGCCTTGTCTATTTGATAAAATGGTTATGATAAATTGTCATATTTGAAATATACTGATAAAATAGTTTCTATATCAATTATTAGAACCAGGAAATGTGTGAGCTACCTTGAAGAAGCAGCAGAGGACTGTGAAACTTTGGACTGCTCCATTTGTTTTCTCCTGTTCTACATGTGTATTGATGGAATGGGTATTCATACTTTTTAACTATTTATGTTAATACATTTTTCTATATTTGTAACCCACTTGTGTCTTCATGGCTCACCCTATCATTAGTATCCTTTAAAGTCCCTGGATCCTTTCACCTCCAGTGGAGGTTGTTTTTTCCTTATTGCATTCAAGTTTATTCATTCTGGGATGTGGATACTGGTGATGCTTTATAGGACTGGTTCAAAATATGCTTTACCGTCTACTTTATTTATTTTACCAGTAATGGCGGTGATCAGCAACTTATAGCGGGACTGCAATATTGCAGTGGATAGTTGGACACTAACTGACACTTTTGACACTTTTTGGGGACCAGTGATCAGTGCTAAAAATATGCACTGTCACTGTACTAATGAAACTGGCTGGGAAGGGGTTAAACATCAGGGACGATCAAAGGGTTAACTGTGTGCCTAGCCAGTAATGTAAGTTATACGGTCGACAAGTGGTTAACAGTGTTGTGTTTTTGCTGTGGGTGCAGGATAATGCGCAATTTGCACGCAATCCCACACCCGCATAGATGTGAACCTAGTCTTAAAGACTCACAACTTTGCAGTGTGGGAATGCTAGGTATAAATATGCTATTCCAGCACTATAACTGATTATATTAAATACCTGCGCCCCATTACATGATACTTTCATGTTGTACAGCTACTAATCTTGATAATCTTGAAAAAATAATTAACATTCCTCAAATGTTTACATGTTTTCTGTAAATTGCTCTTAATTACTCTAAGTAAACAAACACGTATGTCATGTTTGTACAGAAATTGCTGTCTGATACTGAATGATTCTCAGGCTGAATAGCTTTGCCTACATTATGAGCCCACACTTGTAATGTGAAGCCCGTCTCAGGCCTCGGTTTTAGGTGTCAGTCATCGGTGGATTGCTAAAGCTATCTCGGAAATGTCCAGGTGTCCAAACATCCGATAAGCTGACGTTCAGGCTGTGCTGTAAAACTTTTACTAGACAAGACTGAGTTGGATGGATCATGACTGTAGAGACATCTCTTTCTTTTTTCCCTCTCTTTTAAAAAAAGGAGGGGAGGGAAGGAGGAAAATAAGCATAGGGAGAGAAGACATAGTCGGGCAAGGCTCATCCCACTGATTCTCCATCTTCCCCATACCTTATTTATGACATTTCCTGCCCCCCCATTGCCCCACCAAAGCTCCTGGAGAGCATTCATATTACCCATACAACTTATATAAACTGAGGATTGTTTGAATTCAAGCCAACGTTTCTCCATATTTTGTGAAATCTTGGCCATGAGTCATTTTGCAGATGTATACATTCTTCAATTAGTCTAGTATTTTCCACTTCCCTAACCACTCTTTCATTGTCAGTGTTTTTTTTTTATTTCCAGTATTTCGGGATTAGTATTTTTGCTGCATTCAACAGGTATAAAATAACAGATGCTCTATATTTTTTCCTTGGTTTACCTATGGCATGGAACAAACATTGCCAGGCCAGGGGTCTTGCCTCACTTCAAAAGTACTAATCTTCTTAATTAAGTTCAATACTTTTTTCCAATATGACTGAATCGAAGGACAATGCCACCATATATGGGCATGTGTTCCTTCACCCCCACATTCCCTCCAACACATCTGGGTTGATCTTATGTAATTTTGATGGAACATAATATCATTTGATTAACAATTTGTAATTCATTTCTTTTATCCTCGTATCCATTGAGGTGGAGTGCACATAATCTATAACCTTACTTTTTAACACTTCTGAAAGGGGTAGATTAAGATCATGTTCCCAGCTCACCAAAAAACACGAGGACCCAAGATCTGGGGGCGATATCATCATTATATATATATATATTAGATACCCCATGTCTAAGGAGAGAGGCATCTCTTATCCAGGCAAATAGTGGATGACAGGGCTGCTGTCAGAAATCATGGAGCGCCATGCAACCTACCTGAGAGGCTCCCTGCTCACCCAAAAATATCAAAATGATAGTTTCTTTAAGGATACACTAAACTCATTATTAGAGAATAAAAACACAACTAAATGCTGCTAAATTTAAAAGATGAATGAGGTCTTAAGGCTCATGCACATGGGTGGCCTGTACACTGAATCAGCATTTTTTTCTAATGTGGCTGGAGCTGTGTGCAGACAGCCTATGTTATGCTATGGGGATGCAACTGCTGTAAGAACACAGCCGCAGGTTCTAAATTGACAGATATGTGAGTGCATATGTATGGCCCCCTGAGCACAGACAGTGTGCATTCAGGGCCACTCACCCACACCTATGAACTTAGGACCTGTGGCTGTGTTTGTGTAGCATCCTAATAGAGTAACAGGGAGCTCTCCAGCCGCACAAACTGCTCATTCACACTGTGTTTTTTTTACTTATTATTTACAACTTTTTTATCATTTCTTACATTTTTTTTTCACAACACTTTTGACGTGTGTTGTTAAAAAAAGTCCGGCCCCCTGCAGAACAGATCGCCCTCCCTGTCCACGATCTGTTTTTCCCCCTGCTTGTCAGCTGCCTGGGCCCCCCTGCTTAACTGATGGGGCCTGATCAATGGCCCCGGTGATTTGACTCAGGAAGTAGTTAGGAATGTGACTGCATCATGCCCAATGGTGGAATCAGGTGGAACACACATTCAACCGACAATTATGTATTCAAAGAATCTATTGCCCACATTTAAAAACACAACTTAAATTGTGTTTTTTGAAAACAAGGGTATTATTCAATAGCATTTTAGTGGCACAACGACTTGGTACAGTACAATAATATCGCAATGAAAAATGTATGACATTTAGGCAGTGTTGCCTGGCCTCTTATTGTAATTTAACAGGAGCAATGAGAACATGTAAAATATGTTTACTGTACATTTTGCAGCCAATAAGATTTTAGCCTTCTATAGACAGAGTGTGTAATTGCAGATACTTATTGTTATGAGATTCTGCACTTAACATGTCACTCTTTTTCTTGTTAAAGTGGAGGTGAATTTTTTTCATATCTATGGTATTATATCAAGATATAAATAATACAATTTTTAAAAAGATTCTTGTTTTCAGTAAGATAAATGGGATATATAGTGTAAAATGTATATATATGTAATACCTACTATTTCCAATTGATCCCTCCTCCTCTTTTTTCCAGCAGTGAGTAGTCCTGAATGCAGTTCTCTGCAGAAGTCTCCTGTGAGCCTAGGGTGTCTTCATGGCACGCCCCAGGGGATGTCCCTGATACCCTGGGCTCACAGGAAGTTGGTTGAATGATGTTGGGCATCATTCAGCACTGGAAGAGGAACATTGTTGAATTCGCCTTAGATTGTTGAGTCTGCTGGTACAGTGGTGGATGGGGTAGGGCAATGGTTATTATGCCAAAGGTTTCTTATTTTGTTTTACTAACTGCTAGGCAATTGTTTTTTTTATTTTTAGTTGAGCTTTCAATACCTGGCAATGGATTCCTAGAGAACTATGGTTTTCCTAAAGAGACAGCACAACAGATTTGCTTGCTTTGAGGCACAATTTGTCTGACTAATGATTCAGACGATCTCATTCCAAAATTGATCAGGGACAGTTGGGAGCTATGTAAAGGTGTGAGTAGTGGGGACAGCAGTGTCATATAAGGGGGTTGAGTAGCATGAGACAGTGGATTGGGGGAGTGGGGGACCATCCCCAGCAGTGTCTGGTGGCGGGATCAGACACAAGCAGCTTGCGTCCAGGAAAGGCTACAATTCAGGGCCATAGGTAGCAGTAGGGACACAAAGTAGATCCATTCCTGCCTCCCTCCACCTAAAAGTAAAGAAAAATATGGATGGAATTCACCTTAAAACTTATGTATTTCCAAAACTGCTGATTACAACAGCTAAATAGTACAGCATCAAATACTGTATATTTATTTCAAATTTGGTGATCCTGAGTTGGTCAGACAAAATATTTCAGAATTTTCTGCTTTTTAAGCGTTCCGTGGCTTGGGGGATCTGAGAATTCTCAGTCAGCCTTTTTCAATTTTTCCATAAGAGGGATATTGAATAATGAAACACATATTGCAGAGAACAACGGTTTCTGTATGTTCTTTATTTGTCTTGCGCACCGACAAGGGAAATAGAATGCATAAAGAGGTCCTAATGTCATGAATGAAATCACAATCTGCAGACACTTTGAGCCCAAGACCACCCACTGTAGTCCCTCTTGGGGATGACACATTATAGTCAGGCAGCTTAGAATAAGAACTGTGACTCCTCCTGCTCAGTAATCTTGCTAGTTCAGCAAGACATTGTAAATGACAGTGATGTGAAAAATGGAATGACACACAGCAACTAAGCAGTTTGAATTTAGTCTTCAGAGATCACCGAAAGATGATTTCTGACAGTTTTGGGATTCTGCACTTTGTACTTCATCATGACATTTTGCATTTAACTATTGAATTAGTCTTATTGTACAAAAATAAATGGATCCATAAGAGGGATGGATCTATAAAAAAGGAATTTTAAGCATATATCCATTATACAGTTGATATTGCATTATTGGGCATTATTGGGCTAATAAGATAATGTATACATGGCATTCATTATCTCTTTAGTTCAGTTTGAGTAAAAGAAAATTATATATATATATATATATATATATATACATATATACAGTATCTCACAAAAGTGAGTACACCCCTCACATTTTTGTAAGGATTTTATTATATCTTTCATGTGACAGCACTGAAGAAATGACACTTTGCTACAATGTAAAGTAGTGAGTGTACAGCTTGTATAACAGTGTAAATTTGCAAATCGGGCCCGATTAGCCATTTTTCCTCCCCGGTGTCATGTGACTCGTTAGTGTTACAAGGTCTCAGGTGTGTTACATTTGGTGTTATCACTCTCACTCTCTCATACTGGTCACTGGAAGTTCAACATGGCACCTCATGGAAAGAACTCTGTGAGGGTCTGAAAAAAAAGAATTGTTGCTCTACATAAAGATGGCGCAGGCTATAAGAAGATTGCCAAGACCCTGAAACTGAGCTGAAGCACGATGGCCAAGACCACACAGCGGTTTAACAGGGCAGATTCCACTCAGAACAGGCCTCGCCATGGTCGACCAAAGAAGTTGAGTGCACGTCCTCAGCGTCATATCCAGAGTTTGTCTTTGGGAAATAGATGCACGAGTGCTGCCAACATTGCTGCAGAGGTTGAAGGGTGGGGGGTCAGCCTGTCAGTGCTCAACCCATACGCCGCACACTACATCAAATTGATCTGCATGGCTTTCATCCCAGAAGGAAACCTCTTCTAAAGATGATGCACAAGAAAACCCACAAACAGCTTACTGAAGACAAGCAGACTAAGGACATGAATTACTGGAACCATGTCCTGTGGTCTGATGAGACTAAGATAAACTTATTTGGTTCAGATGGTGTCAAGCATGTGTGGAGGCAACCAGGTGAGGAGTATAAAGACAAGTGTGTCTTGCCTACAGTCAAGCATGGTATTGGGTGTCATGGTCTAGGGCTGCATGAGTGCTGCCGGCACTGGGGAGTTACAATTCATTGAGGGAATCATGAATGCCAACATGTACTGTGACATACTGAATCAGAGCATGATCCCCTCCCTTCGGAGACTAGGCCACAGGGCAGTATTCCAACATGATAATGACCCCAAACACACCTCCAAGATGACCACTGCCTTGCTAAAGAAGCTGAGGGTAAAGGTGATGGACTGGCCAAGCATGCCTCCAGACCTAAACCCTATTGAGCATCTGTGGGGCATCCTCAAACAGAAGGTGGAGGAGCGCAAGGTCTCTAACATCCACAAGCTCTATGATGTCGTCATGGAGGAGTGGAAGAGGACTCCAGTGGCAATCTGTAAAGCTCTGGTGAACTCCATGCCCAAGAGGGTTAAGGCAGTGCTGGAAAATAATGGTGGCCACACAAAATATTGACACTTTGGGCCCAATTTTGACATTTTCACTTAGAGATGTGCTTTTGTTGCCAGCGGTTTAGACATGAATGGCTGTGTGTTGAGTTATTTTGAGAGGACAGCAGATTTACACTGTTATACAAGCTATACACTCCCTACTTTACATTGTAGCAAAGTGTAATTTCTTCAGTGTTGTCACATGAAAAGATATAATAAAATATTTACAAAAATGTGAGGGGTGTACTCACTTTTGTGAGATACTGTATATATTGTGGGCAAGCAAAAGTATGGGAACTCCTTGAAATGACCTGGTTTTCTACAGTAATTTGCTGTAAAATGTGATCTGATCCATATCTAAGTTACAATAATAGACAAACACAATGTGCTTAAGCTGGTAGCATACAAACACATTTTTCGTGTCTTTATTAAACACCCATTAAAGTAATATTAATGTCAAAATATTTTAAAAAAAGAAAGAGAAAAATATATGTCATACTTGCCTGCTCTGTGCAGTGGTTTTACACCAAGCAACCCAATCCTCTTCTTCTTGAGTCCTCCACCGTCTCTCCTGGCCCCTCCCTCCTGCTGAGTGCCCCCAGAGCAAGCAGCTTGCATTGAGGGCACCCGAGCAGGCTCACTCCCAAGCCGTGGCTCTGCGTGTCCATCCACACACAGAGCCTTGGCTTGGCCCCACCCCCTCTGTGTTCTCATTGGCTATGGCTCCTGCTTCTGTCTTAGCCAATAAAGAGGGAGAGTCCTCAGAGAGCTGAAGCTGTCATGCACATCGCTGGAGGACAATAGGGCTCAGGTACGTATTAGAATGCATGAAGGTAAAAAACCTTCAGCCTTTCACAAGCACTTTAAACATTCACAGTGATGGAGGAAAAAGTAAGTGAATCCATAGATTAATTAATTAATTACTTCAGCAAATGCTAATTGAAGTCAGTAGTTTGCACACTTGGAGTTCAGTTCATGAAATGAGTTTGCAGGTGTAGTTTAGAGCTACTGTGATTGAGAAAAGACACTCAAATATTTTAAGATAGCTGCTCATAAGAAGCATCAGCTGATATGAATCATGTCTCGCAAACAGGAGCTCTCTGAAGACATATGATCAACAGTTGATTTTCATACAGATGAAAAGGGATACAAAGCAATCTCATTTCTCAACAGTTAGACAAATTGTCTATAAATGGAGACAGTTTAGTACTGTGGCTACTCTTCCTTAACTACTTCCCGCCTGCCATATAGCAAAATGATGGGCGCAAAGTGGTTGTATTATTCTGACTGGATGTCATATGAGGCCAAGCAGCGTGGCGATCGGTGGTGTGATGTGTCAGTCTGGCACACCACATCTCTGTTCCTAGTAAAGAGCCTCTGACGTAGGCTCTTTACCATGTGATCAGCTGTGTCCAATCACAGCTGATCACAGTGTAAACAGGAATAGCCATTTATAAGCTTTTCCTCCACTTGCACTGACTGACGCGAGTAGAGGAGAGCCGATCGGCTGCTCTCCTGATGGGGGGGGGGGTCTGCGCTGATAATCAGCGCATTGATTATCAGTGCAGACCCATCAAGGAGGCACACTGGAGACCACCAGGGATTTCCACTGGAGACCACCAGGGATGCCCACTGGAGACCACCAGGTGAGCCCACCAGGAATGCCAATCAGTGCCCATTAGGATGGCACTCTGTGCCCATGTGTGATGCCTGTCAGTGCCTCCTGATCAGTGCTGCCTATCAGTGCCATCTATCAGTGACGCCCATCAGTGCCCATCACTGCCACTTATAAGTGCCCACCAGTGTCACCTATCACTGCCACCTATGAGTGCCCATCAGTGCCACCTATAAGTGCCCATCAGTGCCACCTATCAGTGCTGCCTATGAGTGCCCATCAGTTCCACCTATCAGTGCCCATCAGTGCTGCATATAAGTGCCACCTACCAGTGGCCATCAGTGCTGCTTATCAGTGCCCATCAGTGCTGCATATAAGTGCCTCATCATCAGTGCTAATCAGTACTGCCTCATCAGTGCCTGTCAGTGCAGCCTCATCAGTGCTCATCAGTGAAGGAGAACCCGTACTTATTTACAAAGTTTTGTAAGCGAAGTGAAGAAATACTTTTTTTTCTCAAAATGTTTGTTCTTTTTTCATTTGGACCTCAAAAAAAAGCCCAGTGATGATTAAATACCACCAAAAGAAAGCTCTATTTGTGGGGAAAAAATGATAAAAAACAGTTTTGCATGACTGCGCAATTGTCATTCAAAGTATGACAGCGCTGAAAGCTGAAAATTGGTCTGGGCAGGAAGAGGATGAAAGTGCCCTGTATTAAAGTGGTTAAAGTGGGCACCCAGCTAAGATGACTCGCAAGGTACAACACAGAATCCTCAATGAGGTAATGAAGAACACATGAGTAACAGCTAAAGGCTTGAAGAAATCACATTTTGTTTGTCTATTGCTGTGATTTTGATGAGGATCAGATCACATTTTATGGCAAATTACTGCAGAGAACGAGTAAATTCCAAGGGAGATTACAACAGTAAATTATTATTATACAGGATTTATATAGCGCAGACAGATTGCACAGCGCTTTATAAATGTTTCTTTTTACCCTTTCTTTGCTGAAAATGCTAAGGCCACATTGACACGGCCATGACACATGCAGCTACCAGATTCCAGTAACTGGAATGACCAGGGCATGGCAATAGCTCAGCTTATTTGGCAGGCTGCCGCTGTTTGCATGTAGTCGTTCGGTTAGCTGCGGTTATGAATGGATGTCTGAGCCTGGACACAGTCAGCTGCATGTAACTTGCCATGTGAAAGAGAACTAACAGTTATCATGCAAGAGATCAGTCATTTCAGTGACTTGTTCACTTGTCTGACTACATCTCAGCTTGAAGTAGTGGATCCTATAAGAGGACAAACAACATGAGAAAAGGAACCCAGAGCCCCACCTGCTGGCTGGACAGAGGTTTACAGCATAGTCATATGCAATATTTCCCATTTACCTGACTAAAATAATATACAAGCGTTTTAAAGTGTTTCTTTTCTTAGTCCTGACCATAGCAATTAAAGAAAGAAGATCCCATGTGATAATATAGTGATACTGTAGTATTCATAAGATTGTGGCGTTGCCCTGATACAGAATATCAAATTTGATTGAAAGGTATAACATTTTGGAATTACGCTTTAATTTTAAATGTTAAACTTTGGAAGAAGAAGATTTTGTAAGGGAGCATTTCCTAACCTGTGTACATGTTTGTATTAAATAATGAGTAACTGAGATACATGACATTTATGTAACATGGCTGCTTAGTATATTTCTCCGCAGATGTTTCTATTCTTGAAAAAAGCTTGAAAAAAGATTATGGTCATAAAGTTAATAGCCCATTGTTTATAGTTTTTGGACAATTAGTCAGCCGTGTTTGAAGATATCACTCCCCATTATATTTCATTCAATGTAAATTGCCTTCTTTTCTGTTAATTCTCTGAAACTTTTCCATGTAGCGTTATCCATTAATATTGCAAAAAAGCTCTTTTCATAAACCAGATTTATTGTTTGTGACCTTCATTTTAGAAGTTGATAATGCAAACAGCTTGGTAAATAATTTTTCATTCCAGCTTAGAAATGATTTAAACCATTTACATTAGAAAGTCTTATAAACTTTTAAGGAGCCGTGTAAGCTTTTAAAATGTTCTGTATAGTAAACAGAGCTGGTGGCAAATAAAATGGCAAGCATCAGCACATCAGGTTTCAGATCAGGCAGCAAGAGACTGCTTTGTGTCTTTTTATTTCTTTATTAAATTATCACGTGAAAGGAATCCCAAAAGCGGACACCTATATTGCTTATCCAACGCTGAAATGTCCCTGTGCCTGCATAGATTTTTACAAAACAGCAACGTTTTCACATTTTTGTGCGTTCCACCAGCACTCTGCAATGCTGACCCAAGTCTAATGGGAAGCAGATGTTTTAAACAGCTCTACCTAGTATTTAAAAGCTCTGGAGGTTGCATTCCTGCTTGATTATGCAAGGAAATAAGTAAGTGGATAAGGAAATGAGAGGCAGAGCTTGTTTCTCTATGCAGATTTCATTATCTAGGCATGGGTTATGCCTGATACAATGGCCTAAAGCATTTTCAAGTTAATGCAGTAATGTTCTTGTTTTATAATTACTTGTGTGGCTTACAAAATAAATCATGTTACAAAAATGTCATCTAATGCGTTCTATAAATTAATTGCTGTGATTTGTTTTAAGGAAAACTTTCACCAAAATGTTTTTGTTTGTAGAGGAAGATGGGATCATGGTATATTTAAAGGAAATCTGTCATGACAAATGCACGCTGTCATACTGACCAACTTTTTTTTGTTCTTTTTTTACAGTATACATAGAATACAGTACATGTTTAAAGTCAGTGACCCAATGCATTAAAGCAGTGGCCTCCAAACTGCGGCCATGGGGCCGAATGCGGCCCTTTGCATGCCTTTATCCGGCTCTTGGGACACTACTCCTCCCACTGATACGGGACTATTCTGCCAACTGACACCAACAATGAAGCACAATATCTCCCACTGTCACTAATGATGGGGTACTATTCCTCCAAATGATGGGGCACTGTTCCTCCCCCTAATACCAAATGTGGCAATGTTTACTCCAACTGATGCCAGGAAAATTTCCACTCCCACTGGCTATAGTCCGGTCCCTCTAAAGTCTGAAGGACAATAAACTGGCCCTTTGTTTAGAAAGTTTGAGACTTTCTAAGCAACAGGGTCAATATGACAGACAGGCAAACAAATAGCAATTTCAGAAGAGGTCAACAATGTTGGCCTTCATGTTTTTTTTCATTACTGTTTTTCTTTAACAGTCTTGCCCACTTTTACAATACCAGTGTGAAGATCTATTGCAATGAGCATGCGTCACTGATCTGTCTTCTTTGCCCTGGCTTCTCCATCTATAACCTTTACTGAACAGATTTGGAAGCTGCCATTGCTGACCTCTTCCAAGATTGCTGGTTGACTTTCTTTAGAATACTGACTAGTGACTAAGAAATTACTGAAGCTAATAACGTATACCTAAAGGCAAATTTTTTTTTACATTTTGGATAGAATGGAGAGGGATTAGAATACCTGTCAGGGTTTTATTGCTGTTTCTCTCACTGTTAGGTAGATTCATGGTCTATGTGTCCTGGTGATCATTACCAGAACAGGAACAGAGGAGAAATATTCCAAGAAGGACACTAGTTCACTAGTGGTGACCATGGTGGCTACCATGGTTTTTCCTCACTTTGGAGGGATTTCCTTGTCTTGTCCATGTCTTCTTGTGGGTATTGGGCAGGAAGTATAGGGAAAACTCCCCTGACATAGGCTATAACCCTCCTTTACTCTATCAAAAAATGTTTTAAATAAACTTTTTGCCTTCAATTCTTTTCCTACATTCTAAATAGGAAAATGTTAGACCTCTAGCAGCTCAATATCAGCTCTCGCTAAGCCGGCTGAGCACAACACCACACCTCATTGCTAGTAGACTTTTATGGACTGTCCATACATTAGCTTGGCAGGTGAGTATAGGTAGCCCCAGCACATCATATTTTCTGTAAGAGTAGCACAGTCCCTTAGTGACTGGCAATCTTTCATTGCAGCGATAGGGTTCTCGGTTCAAATCCCAACTAGATCACTATCTGCTTGGAGTTTACATGCTCTCCTGTGTTTGTGCGGGTTTTCCTTGGGTACTCCTGTTTCCTCTCACAATCTAAAGACTTCTTTTTAGGTTAATTTGTTTATGTCTAATTTGGCCCTAGTGTGTGAATGTATGTGTTAGGGACTTTAGACTGTAAGCTCCTTGAGGGCAGGGACTGATGTGAATGTTCTTGGTTGGCACTATGCCTCTGTTCATCTCAGACCACATTTTAAAGCAGAGAAGATCAGCAGAAACCTATCCATGCACTGTAATGACATCAGTAGATGTAATAACATTCAATAACAATATGACTTGTGTCGCAATTATATGCGCTATATTATTTTTTCTTTATTTGCTATTTTTTTTCCCCACAAAAGTGGAGTTACCCTTTAAAGCAGAACTATAGGAAACATTTTTTTTTAAATTGTGGATAGAGTAAGGGAGTGTTATAACCCGTCAGATTATTTTTCTCCATCAGTGTCCCATTGTGGAGATCTCCCTTCACTTCCTGTCTCATAGCCAAAAAGGACGTGAGAGGAAATCCCTGCAAATTCAGAGAATTCCTTGGGGACCCCCAGGTCACCAGAAATAGTGTTCCCATTGAAATAGCTTCACAGTTCTGGCTGGTATTACTGTTTTTTGAAACAACCATAAATCCACCTCTGTGTCTGCTGGGGGCTCTATAGTATATGCAAGATATGGGGGGGAAGGTTACTATACAGGTTTGCTGTATTGTTGGAGTGTTTGGTGTTTATGACAGCTTACCCCACAGTCCCCACAATTTGGTTGGGAGACTTCAATGCAGTGATGGACCCCTCTCTGGACAAACTAAGCCCAGCGCAGACATCTCCCTCTCTGCCCAGACTCACACGATTTGGCATCTTAAAGAACTAGTGCGCACATTCCAAACTAATCCCACCCGAGACAATGCCGTGATGGTTAAACAACAGGCCAGGTTAGTAGACCATCTGCACAATGCTATGGCTGAACATGGAATATTTTACCAGAAACAGAGAATATATGAACATGGGGAATGTGCTGGTAATTTATTGGCCTATCTTGCCCACTTAAAACACAAACCCCTGGCGGTCATGTCCCTGAAAACTGAATCGGGCTGCCTGATCTCTGACCCCAACCTAGTTGTAGGAACATTTTGCACCTTCTTTAAATCATTATATGCCTCTACTGCCACCCACACGATCTTTCAACAATATCTCCCTTCCCTCCCTGACTCCTGATCAGGCTAAAATGTTGGAAGCTCCTATATCAGGAGGAGACATTGAAGAGGCCATCTCACACCTCAATCCCACTAAGGCCCTCAGTTCCGACAGGTTACCCCTCAAATTTTACACAGGCTTTTTTGGTCCCCAAGCTCTGTAGATTGTTTGCTGACATCTTCCATTCCTGTACCCTCCCTGGTTCCATGAGAGAGGCTCTGATGTTCTTATACATAAGGCAGGGAAAGACCCTCAGCTTCCAGAGTCTTGTATGCCTATATCGCTCCTTCAGTTAGACGTCAAAATACTGGTCAAGGTCCTGGCTCTTTGTCTAAACAAGGTAATCCTCAGCCTGATTCCCCCTGATCAGGTTGGGTCCATTCCTGCCAGGAACACAGCTTTCAACCTCAAGAGGCTTTTCATGAACCTGCAAGCCACACATGACAACACAGGATCCAGGGCTGTGGTGTCCTTGGATGCAGCCAAGGCGTTCGACTCGGTTGAATGAGGATACCTGTGGGAATGCCTTGGTCACTTTGGCTTTGGGCTGAACTATATTACGTGTATCCGACCCTTATACCAAGCACCAGTGGCCAGGATCTCGGTCAATGGACAGGTATCTGACTTATTTCCCCTCACCCGAGGCATGCGGCAGGGATGCCCCCTGACCCCATTGCTATATGCCCTGGCAGTTGAGCCATTGGCCTTGGCACTTAGGAACCAACCGGGAGTTGGGGGTCTGCGCAAGGATTATCTTGTGGAGACAGTAAGTCTCTACGCGGATGACATGCTCTTACATTTGGAGGATGCAGGCTCCTCTCTCCGTTCAGCATTGGATATGATCGAACAGTTAGGCCATTATTCCCGGCCTTAAAATTAACTGGGACAAATCCCAGATGCTCCCAATAGATCACAATGTCCCCACGACCTTGTAAACCGATCTCCCCCTTAAACGCGTAAGCTCTATTAAATATCTTGGTGTTTTGGTTACTAGATCCCCGCCAGACTATGCTAAACTAAATATAGACCCCTTATTCACCATTATAAAATCCAAAATTCAGGTATGGGCGAGACTTCCTTTGGGTGTCAGGGGTTGAATCAATTTAATAAAGATGGTGTTGCTACCCAAACTTCTCTACATTTTTTGGCAAGCATATCTGCCACTGAATATATTCAAATGTTTATTATCCTGGCGTGCGTAGAAGAGCCCCACCCACTTGGGAGGAGCCGCACTCCCAGACTTCAATTTATATTATCTGGCCGCTCAACTATCACATTTCTACCACATTGACAAAGGTGACAGAGACCGCTACCTGGCTCTGGTATGTCTTCCCCACTCCAGTAAAGTGACACACCCCTTTCAAATCCTATTTCGTGACACCCGCGACCCCAGGACTCTGGGCGGTAGTCTGTTGTTCCATCACTGCAAAATCTGGGCACTAATGAGGCAAAGGCTCGAAATCCCTTCTATAAATAACTGCTTCTTTGTGGGACAATACGTGCTTGTCTGAACTTTGCACTGTCCCTGACTATCAATTGTGGGTCTCCAGGGGAATAGTCTATCTCTCCCAGGTATACTGTGATAACACTGTCACAACCTTCCAATAACTTAAGAACGAATTTGAAGTCCCAATCTCAATGTTTTTCCGCTACTTTCAGCTCCACCACGCGCTAACCTCCCAGTTAAGCAATTCCACCCCTGACCAACAACATATCTACCCCCTCGAAATTATTCTAGGATCAGAATCAAGGAAACTCACTTCCACATTTTATAGTTGTCTGTTTGCGCCATCGGCTACAGCCCTAGCGTATCAGCTTAAAGATCGTTGGGAGGCAGACGCGGGGGAGATGGATGAGGCAAAATGGGAGAATGTACTTGATTCCTGTAAATTGGTTTCTCCTAAGTTATCAGATCGCCTAACACAGCTTTATATATTGCACAGATCTTACCTGACCCCTCTCTGTATAGCCAGATACTGCACAAATCACAACCCTTTGTGCCCCAGATGTGGGGCGAGTGTCAGCTTATTTTACCACTTGATGTGGTCATGCCCAATTATACAAGGCTACTGGTCCCAAGTTGTGAAGTTCCTACATGATCGCATAGGCTCCCCACTTACACTATGCCCTAAACAGTGCTTACTGGGTCTATTCCCTGATCCTGATGCCGATAAATATCTCCATATTTTTTTGCAGGAAACTTTATTTGTGGCTAGACTTATGATTGCATGCAAATGGTTGAGAGCAATGCCCCCAACTGTTCAAGATTGGGTGAATGCAGTCAATGCTGCCTTACTATACAAGAAGGTCCTATACAGTAATAGAGGGTGCCCACTTAAGTACCACAGAGTATGGGATAAGTGGTTAGCCAAAAACTCCACCTGCGATGTAGGGGAAAACGGAGCTGAGTAATCTCTGTCCCATGGGCCACAGTAAACTCCCACTCTGGGATTAAGAAATATGTTTATACACCCATGCATAACTGATAGGGTCTGAGCTACCTCCTAAATGTTATGCCTGCTGTTTTCTTTTATTGTATCTAGCTTGTGTACTCTGCAATGCTTGAACATAGTCTATACATGTATGTACTCTCTAACACCATTTTTGTACTCTTTTTCAATAAAACTTCTTGTTTAAAAAATATGTGTATGGGGCAGCCGTGTTTGCTCATTGCATGTGCAGATTCTGCTTCCTGCTTTGCAGGGCTACACACTGAGTGGTTGTTCTCTATAGATTCTTCTCAGAATGCAGATCTGTAGATTTGCTGACCACCTGAAGGCCATATACGCAGTCTCTATGCAGCTGATGCTCTGGGGTTGATTTACTAAAACTGGAGAGTACAAAATCTGGTGCAGCTTTGCAGAGAAACCAATCAGCTTCCAGGTTTTATTGTCAAAGGCTAATTGAACAGGCTGAAGTTAGAAGCTGATTGGCTACCATACACAGCTGCACCAGATTTTGCACTCTCCAGTTTTAGTAAATCAACCCCAGAGTCTCATCAGTAATTAATCAGGGAGGCTGAGTGGTTGCAGGGAAATATTGAGCTCTTTTCAGTAGCAAATCTCTGTATTACCCAGAAAAAGAAAAAATATAAGAGCATGCATATAAAATTTCAAAGTCACCTAAAAATACAGCAATAATGATTTAAAATATATGTTCAGCGAAAATACAAACATAATTTGCTTCTCATTTTATTGTCAAGCAAAAGTTACCGCGTCCTCTACTTTATGCACATATTATAATTTAGATATAATAGACGCTTTGTCTTGTACTTTTATTTCTGCATCCTCTGCATTTTAGAACCACATACAACAAAGTACAGCTACAGTGATAAATAATATTAATAGATGTGGCATTAACATCCCTATGCTGTGTGCAGGAAAATGAAAAACATGACAATGCATCATCCTATTATAAGTGTTCCAATTTAATTGAATTGCACTAAAGGCATTCACTGGGGATTTGTATATAGTGAGTTGATAAACAGTTTTATTATAACTGTATTGTTTCTTACTTGGTCTGCAGACTAAACTAAAAGGTAAATATTTAACAGTATTAACAAATGTAAACTGGGATATGTCGTACTAATGAGGTAATCTTCTAAAGGTTTACCAGACCAGCTAACCATTCTTATCTGCCGCAGCCAGTTGGTGTTAAATTCATTAGTGATGGGAATAAAGGACAGCTGGAGGTGTATGCATATAAGTAATAATTATCAAGAAACCTGGATTTGAAAAAATGATACCTTCATTATAGCCTTGTTGGAGAAAATGGAGACAAACTATTGCAAGGGAATACACATTGGTGTATTTTACAAGTAAGAGAACCACAGGATGATTCAATACTTTGGAAACATTAGGCTTTAAAACAAATCTTTGATTTTAGAACTCATTGCAAAGCGTTCCAAAGTAGAGTGCATGCACCATGTCATATCTACTGGCCACAGCTCTTCCGGCCCTATCAACCTTCTGATGTCATAGTTGGATTCAGCAATTTCTATTTTCTGCTACAAGTTTCAATCTTATTGGTGGTTGTGGGTCAACTCAGAGTACCATTTTGTTATCATCGGCAACATCTTTTGTCTCCTCCTTAACTTTGAAGTCCAGTTAAACCTTTTTCTTTTAGTATTGAATATAATTTCTGTTAGATTTCATTGTCGGCTTTGCCCAGGTTGGATGCATTTTCACTTACCTCTTGACTAAGTGAACAAATTGATGGAGAATTTCTTTGACCAGGTTCACATTAAAAACTAGCAGAGGTTTTAATGTTTCCTGCTTTACTTTTTTTCGTAAAGGGCTATTTGTGCTCACTGTGTTCCTGTTAGAGAAATTCCACTTAAGCTGGCCATACACTCTGAGCTTTCTCTGATTCAGCCCCACAAACTGATGGATCTCTCCTGCCAGCTATTGTATTTTGACAGTTGGCACCTGCAGCTTTCAGAATACATGAACAGTAGATGCATCTGATTGGATGCAGCTGCTGTTTAGTCAACAATTTTCTATCCAACTCCTTTGATTTTCAGATTGAAAGATGATGGGTGTCAGCATGTTGCCAGGAACACCTATGGCTCAAATGTTGGCCAGTTCATAAGGGATCCACCTAATTCAATCTGTGTATAATCAACTTTACTTACAATTTTCCATTTTTAAATTGTGATACAAGCATTAATGAAAGCTGACCTCCTGAAAAACAGCTAACAGCACAGATGAAATCCATACTGTATATAAAAGTTTTACTTGCCTAATGATTTTAAGTCCTGTCCATCCATTGCTGACATTTACACAGCACAGCTAGGTGCATGACACCACTTACTGTTACACTAATTTGCAGCTTCACTCAGTACACATGTCAGCTGTCAAATACACACATGCAGGAAAAAAGTTAGAAAACATGCTTACCATATCCTCGGCCTCCACACTGGAGAGGGTTATATCATGATTCTTCCAAAGAGATCCTCAGATTTGGGATGATCAGCTTTCCCATTATGTTCTTAAAAGGTTGGGGAAAGCCATCTGTAAGGTAAGTATATTTTCTACCTTTTTCCCACAGGTGTGTTTTTATGGTTATCCTGCATTAATCTGAGATTGGGAGCCTGATGTAATATGTGGACTTTATATTTTAGTGAAAGATTCACTTTAAGAAATGCAGTAGTGCCCCCTTTCCACCCCAAACCATTTAACTGGACAGTGAAGGAGCAGCAGATGACTAATTAGGTCATTCCTCTGCTCATTCAGCTCTATCCTCCTATCAGCATATTTCTTATTGACGCATTTACTCTAGTTGCTTTTAAAATGTGAATTGAATTATGTTGTCATGACCAGTTAACCAATAGCATCACTTTACATTTTCAATGTTCAATCTGAGCAGAGTAAATCAAATGTGTGCAGTGCAGTTTGAATTTGAGGGATGTATATGCAGGAGGTGAAGTAAATCTAGAAATGATTCATGCACACAATTCATCAATCGATTTTAATTACAGCTAGTCCTACATGATTTTAAGTTCATCTATACATATAGGAACATCTACATTTATACTGTTAACATAGTTTGCAAAGAAACTTTTGTATCTGCTTTATGAATTCTTTTTTGGCCTGGAAACCTGTACATCTTCGTTTTGCCATCAGTAATAAATGTACAACCATTCTGGCTTTGTTTTGCTTATGATTGTGTTTGGGAAGGATTCAGTCACAAAACCTCATATTGTACCTTTTTGTGTTTTTTTTTTAAATTCCGTCAATCAATACAAATGACAATCGTTTTCATGTTCTTTTATCCCTTAGAAAAAGTAATTCTAAGAGAATCAACAGGATGCTTTCGAATGAATCTTTGCATAGTCCAGTGTTCAACCGTTCCATCTCTGAGATGTCCATGGATAACTCATCAATGGAAGATTTCTGGTGTGAACTTAAAAATATCAAAGAGAGCAGTGAAGATGTGCTTGATGACAGCCTGGTAATGGATGTGAAGCCTGTGGATGGTAAGCAACTAGAGGATTGGCATATGGTCCTTAGAACACTACTCTCTTTTTGCATACACAGTTAGCTTTAATAATTATGTGGTTGTGTTCACATGCATATTGAGTAAAATGAAGATTTGTAGCCATCTTTATTTTAAATATTACAGTAGTTATAGTCTCCCAGACACAAACCATTTCTGTACATGCTTTCCAGTAAGTTGTAATGTAATGGTGTTTTGCAGAAGGAGAACTAGAAGCAGAATGGTTACAAGAAGCGGGCCTTTCTACTCTTATCTCTGGCACTCAGGAACATGATGGCCAGGCTTTGTTGTCCACGCTGACCCGGACTCAAGCAGCTGCTGTACGAAAAAGATACAACACTTACACTCAGACTATGAGAATAAAGAACAAGCATTCAGTGAGGGATGTGCGAGACATCTTTGGAATTAATGAATCAACAGTGAGTATAAATTAATGGTTCAGTAACAAGTAAATGTATATTTTATTTTAACATTGCGATATGGAAAAGGCAGACAAGTTAGGTGTGGCTTTCTCATATTTCTCAACATTGTCTCTTTGCCCCCGTTCAAATCGCATGTCAAATTGGAGCCTATTGCCTGCAATAGGAGCGTCCCAATTGGTGCAACGTCGACTTTGCAGCGCCCCACCGATTTCCAAAAGTAGTTCCTACACTAGTTTTGGCGACTTAAGTGGTGCTTTCAATAGACATTTGTGCATGAACCTGCACAGATGTCTTTCATGTCGCCCCCGAAGTCGGACTGAAATGCGGCTTTGAAATTGTGTGAATTCAGATGCACAATTTCAATGCTATGTTCAGTGTGAACGAGGGCTTACAGTTAGATATAATAGTGTGGCTGCCTGTTCTCACCACCTCCTCCACTAAGCTGCAGGCACTGATATTTCACTCGAGTATGGCTCAAATCCACTGGTATTGTAAGTTAGCTTCTGCATTTCTTGCAGAGAATAACATTGGTAATGGCTGTCTTTTTTAAATGCATTCTATGAAAGGGTCAGTTAATCCAATTAATATTTCAGTTTTTGATAGATGGTGAAGAGTTAAAGCACCTGACAGTTTCTTATTTTGCGTTGGAAGTGTATTGGTGATGTATCTACACTTGATTCCACCAATCTGCACACCTGGTGTGGTAGTCTAAGGGGTCTCTGCTATCAATGTTGGATTTTTTATATCATTTATATTGCAGAGCATACCAAAGGAAGAGCCAAAAAAATGGTAGCAAAACAAAGGCGGGCTGTGAATTTATGGCAGGGGAATTTCATTGTTGGTGCATCAAAGCCCACCCGATTATACCTACAGTGGATATAAAATGTTCACATTTTGTTGCTTTGAAGCCTGAAATGAAGACACATTTTTTGTTTTATCCAGCTGTATTTATTTACAACATGCAAGTGATAGATATAACACCAACATGGCAGAAAAATAAAACAAATTCAGAAACAGAATCACTGAGTTGGAAAAAGAATCATCCCTCTCCTAAAAAAGACTTGTAAACTCAATCAGGTGTAGCTAATCACCTTCTCAAAGGACACACAAAGCCATTTGACTTTCAACTGTGATCAGCTGTGATCATTTTGATTAGCTCGGCATGAAAAGAGCATTCCTGGAGCATTTCAGTCCCTGGTAGTAAAACTGAAGCAAACAATCAACAATGGATGGCAAGGCACTGTCAACAGATCCCTGGGATAAAGTCATGGGCAGACACGAGTCAGGAGATGGATAAAAAAAAAATTCAAAGGCTTTATCAATGCCTAGAAGCACAGTGAAGTATATTAAGAAGTGGAAGGTATTTGATACAACACAGACCCTCCCTGGATCAGGATGTAGCTCCAAACTGGATGAAAGAGCCAGGAGGAAACTGGTCAGAGAGGCTACCAAGGGGCCTACAGCAATTCTGAAACAGTTGCAGGAATTTATGACAAAGAGTGGTCATTGTGTGCATGTGACAACAATATCACAAATTCTTTACAAATGTAGCTTGTATGGGAGGGTTGTGAGAAAAAAGCCACTACTCAATAGTCACATGCAGTTACAACTGAGCTTTGCCAAGATGCACCTTGAAGATTCTGTGGCCACATGGAAAAAGGTGTTATGGTCAGATGAGACTAAAATTTAATTATTTGGTCTTAACACCAATAAATATGTCTGACGGAAATCCAATACAGCTCACCATCCAAATAACACCATTCCTACAGTAAAGCATGGGGGTGGTAATATCCTGTTATGAAAAATCTATGAAATGACTTGAAGACTGAAGTCCACAAACATACTGGTCTATCTATTACATTGCTACAATTGGCTGTCATATTTCATGCAGCTTAAACACTTTTTTCTCAGATATTTTACACTTTTTTTTTACTGTGTTTTGGCAGCATATTTTTTCTATGGTACAATTTTATTAATATTATACCAGGCCGAGTCCAGTGAGTGATGATAATCAAACAGCTATTTGTCTGAATCGGGGCATAAAAACAAATTTGGCAAAATAATTCTGCCAGCTTGAAGAAAAATAAACTGATTGCTCTCTCATCTTCATCCCATCCACTGTGTCAAATAATAGTGATTCCAGATTGCATATTATGGCTGGAATCTCCTGTGCATGTTTCCTACAAACTCTAATTGTATTCTCATATCAGAAGCAAGAGGACAATTTAAAAAAAATATTTTTTTTATAGTACAGGAAGCCGTATGGAAATTTTAAGGGTAGTTAATGAAGTTAATATATATATAGTTAATATATACATGTAGAATATGGAAACACTATAGGCAGGAAAAGTCCCCTTTATGCCAAGTGTATGGAGTGATAGTTTGTAAGAAAGGGCACTCAGCCTCGTTAGCAAAGGTCAGGAATTCCATAAGAAAAAATATTTGTGAATGTAACAGGAAACCTTGATAAAGCAGAGGAAGTTCAATGAATGAGGCACAGGCGTAAAATGTTTCTTCCTCTAGCAGTGTGCTTGAAAGAAAAGCAAGCTCTTCTGAAATGTGAGGAGGGCCAATATTTGAATTTTATTTTCACAGCTGAAAGAACGTCAATAACATCCTACAAATGCAAATCATAATACAACTTAGCATTTCCTGATAAAATTTGTGGAGCATTTTGGGATATTTTACTGGATAAAGGACGGAATGATTGAAATCTCTACCAGGTTTTTTGCCTTCTAAGTCCCACTGGACAGAATTTATTCTTTTTCTTTTTTTTTCTTAATATAGCAGGTGAGGTGAAATCTCCCCGATGTCAGGGAGGTCCTCTCTTAGACACCGGAGCAAATGCCCCTTATGGAAACTTTTCTTTTCTGGTGACAAACGATATTTCCTCACTTTATATCCCAGTGGTAATAGTCACAGGACAAAAAGTGAAAGCGAATCCCCCCAGTGGGGACAGTAATACAAATCTGACATGGGTTCTAACCCTTCCCTACTCTATCCAAAGCACAAAATAAAGTTTTCACTAAACATACACTTAAATATAATTCTAATTTAGAAATTAAACAGTACAGACCTAAATAGTGATTAAAAACATTGAATGACTACAATTCATGTACACCTAACCAAAACAGCTGTACCTTTCTAGTATGATATCCCATGTCCTGTAAGTTTACTTTTAGGGAAGACAGTCTATACACTGTACACTGCATTAGCTGCCCTGAATCCTTTAAGACTTATAATGCTCACAGTGGTAAGTAGTCATTGGTCAATGTGAGCCTGCTTATTCCGGAGTGTCAGAAGAAAGAAGAGATTCTTATTGGCCAGCTTGGGCACGCTGTACAATGACCTTTCACCATTGAAAACAAAAATGTAAACGTACACTTTAGGTTTATTATACCTGAACATAATACATTTTAAAGAGAAGGGGTACTAATGTCATGTAGTTTGAGAAACTTTGGTTTTTACCACTATTGCACCCTTTGTGCTATCCACGTTAACACTTTGTCCTGTTAGATGTGACATGTCCTACAGTGCTCAAATGTAGCCTTAGATGTACCTTTTGCTGTAACTTACTAAACTATCTTGTGCAGACATTCTTTCAAAAACTCGCATTTCCTTTCCCCAGAGATGACTGTTTTGAGTTCACTACATTTTTATCCTAAGCTGGCCGACGTGCCAGTGTTCAAGATAGATCAACATACTGTCAGAATGTTGCTGTCAAAGGCCTTGAGCCTTTACTGTTAAGGATTGGTTGGCATTTTAAAAATGACCAACAGTTTTCCATTGTATGGCTACTGTAGGAAAAACCACACTCAAGATGCTTTTTTTTAGAGCTAATTGATGAAACATTGTATCAGAAAATGTTCTTATCCTCTTAGCTAAGCATTGAGGTGTGTCTTACCCCAATAACACCAAAATGTGTTTACCTGTGTGGTAAAATGACAGGAAAGCACCACATTGTATACTAAGAGAGCCTATCATGATTGGGCTTATAAAGCAATCAAATCATTCTTAAGGCTTACCTATTAAATATTTTATTTACTCCTTATTTAGCAGTATTCCTTTTCATGACCCTTGAAGTTCAGAGTCAGTGGTTAGAAGAGAGGGCCTTCAGTTCCTTAGTAACCATACCAGCCTTAGACACAGAGCCTTCCTAATTACAGGGCTCAGTTATGTGATACTGTTATGCAAACTGAGGACAACATGTGGTCAGACAGTTGGCAGAGCAACAAATGTCTGACCTCAGGTGATCTCTGACCTCTAACTTTCAGTGCGTAGAGTCACCAAATGGTAAAAGTAAATTTATAACCAAAACCTTTTTCTTCTACTTTTGAATAGAGTGGGGAAGGGTTACAAACTATTGGTTTCTTTTGTTGCCTTTGTCCCACATTGGATATTGTCCCCAGGGTATAAAACAAAACAAAAGGAAGGTGCGCACACTTAGTGCATTACCAAACACATTTATTGAGTGTTTATAAAAAAAAAGTGGATACTCAGAAGAGTGGCGACCCACAGTGGGCCATAAAGTTGCACAATGACAATAGTGCGGACACAACGCAGGTATAGGCTGACGCGTTTCGGGGGCATGCCCCCTTCCTCAGAGCCACACCCCAGGGTATTTGCAGTGGTGACCATTATCACCAAAATAGAAAGGAACAGGAAATCATACATCTTACAGCTGTAGCCAGAACAGTTGTTAAGAGGCAATATCTTGATGAGGACCTCTGTTCTGGTGAAAACTGTCTAAAAGGGGAATTTGCCTTACTTTGGAGAGATTCCCTCTCTGTTCCTGTTGTGTCTCCACGAGAGGAAGTGAAGGAAAATCTCAGTAAGACACAGATAGCAAAAAATTCCAAGCAACTTATATGGACTCTGTGTAGAGTCTAGTGAGTACAGCTCATTAAGGGTTACAACAAGGAGGATATTTAAGCTCCATTGCAGAGCCGCGTAGCCGCCCCCCCTGTGATGAAGTAGGAAGTGACGAAACATGTTGGGGCGTGGCTACACTGTAACTGGAATTGATACAGAGACAGTGACCCAGGAAGTGCAAGCGAGGTGATGGTGAGACCGCAGCACGGAGGCACCCTGCATGTCATTGTTTTTAATATGAAGGCGTATTTGATATTACTTTGATGTAAGTGCAATACTATTGGAGGCTGTCTCTTCTTCTTACATGTGGAGACTGATGGCTTATTTTGGATGGAGTGTGGTGATCACAGCTTTGAACAGTAAAAGTGAGTTAGCCAGACATGAGAGTGAATGGCAACATTATTTGGTGAGCTACAGTATATTCTTAAGGGGGTGGAACCTGCACAGATCACCTTGGTGGAGGATATATGGTGTACAGTTTGAACTGTCTAGATACACCTGCTCTATCGCACGTGGTAGGACTTGATATAAAACATATGTTTTTTTCTCATCTTTCTTTTGATTTTATATATTTTTACATATGGACACTCTTTTTGAGTTGCACATTTTTTATTAAGAAGTAGTTTTGTTTGTTAATTGTGTGCTACTGTGAAATTTCAATAATTGTATTTTTCACATATTGGCTAACAAGAATTCCCTAATATATTGCATCTAAATCTAGCTAGAGGTTCCCAAGCAGAGGATAGACCATTCCGTTCAATACATTTTGAATGCAGATGTATACTTACTACTGCAGTGCAGAGCCCTTAGGTTGACAATAGATGAGCAGTTTTCTCAGGAGACTTCTGCCTGCAGTTTGACATGTTGCCAGCACACAGAGATACAGAGTTGGATGCATTTTATAATGGTTGTATAAAATTGGCTTGGTACAAATTAGTGTGTAATGTTATTGTTGGTGTACACAGTTCATTATTATTATTTTTTTATTATTATTATTATACAGGATTTATATAGCGCCAACAGTTTTTGCAGCGCTTTGCAAAATGAAGGTAGACATTACAGTTACAATACAATTTGGTACAAGAGGAATCAGAGGGCCCTGCTCGTTAGAGCTTACAATCTAAGAGGGAGGGTCGATTTATACAAAAGGTAATAGCTGTGGGGGATGAGCTGATGGAGAAAGTAAAAAACAGTGAATTAGCTAAAAGCAGGATAGGCTTCTTTTAAAGAGAAGTGTTTCAGGGATCGTCTAAATATGGATAGATTAGGAGACAGTCGGACAGATTGGGGTAGGGAGTTCCAAAGGATGGGAGAAGCTCTGGAGAAATCCTGGAGGCGAGCATGGGAGGAGGTGACAAGGGAGTTAGAGAGCAGGAGGTCTTGTGAGGACTGAAGAGAGCAGCTTGGTTGATATATTTAGACCAGGCCAGTGATGTAGCTGGAGGCAGAGTTGTGAATGGCTTTGTATGTTGTTAGCACTGTGAATTTTATTCCTTGGGTGAGTGGAAGCCAAAGGAGGGACTGGCAGAGAGGTGTGGAGGACACTGAATGGTTGGTAAGGTGGATGAGTCTTGCAGCAACATTCATGATGGACTGAATGGGGATAGCCTATGTAAAGGTAATCCAATGAGGAGGGATTTTCAGTAGTTGAAGTGAGAGATAACCAGGGACTGAATTAAAAACTTGGTGCTGTCATTGGTTAAAAAGGGGCATATTCTGGACATTCTCTTATTATTTATTTATTTATTCCTTAAATGGTGTCCTCAAATCAGCCATAATTCATTTTCCTCAAACATTATTTCTCTTTTACTTTCTTTCAGCCAACATTTGAACCTCTACCAGTATCTCCTCTTCCATCAAACGGGGTCCAAATACCTGCAAAGAAACCTATTTGGAAACCAGTTACATGTAAGTCAGATTTAAACCCCAAGTAAACTGCACCATGTAAATATTACACTTTTTTCTGATGGATAATAAAATGCAAAGTTACATTACAAAGAAGTTCCTTATACAAAGTTGGATCAAGACCAAAAGCAAACGCAGGAACATCTGTTAGAAAAGTTTATTAAGTTTATTATGCACATATTATCAAATTTTAGTACACTTTCCTACTCAGATAATTATATTATTAAATAATATGATCAAGATCCCGATTTTACCTTTTGAAAAAGTGATATTCCATTTACAAGGGTTCCTGCAGTGCTCAGTCTATTGATACCGATAGTCTTGACAGTTGTCTGCATATTAAAGAGTTGTAAGGCAGTCACAATAAATCAATACATAAAACAGTTCCTCATGAAGGACACTAATCGAAAATGAGTAATGGATTACTGGAGATTGATGGCAAGCCTGCTTTAAATGTTTTATTTAATATCAGCTCACACGAATATTCTCAAATATGGATTTTTTTTAATTACACTATTATTTCCAAACGGTGACCTTCATTTTATGAGACAAAATGCAATGCAAGTGGGCAGTGAGTTATGACAGCCAGTCATGGTTGTAGACTGCCTGCACTGAGCAGATCGAACTCATTTTTTGACTAGTTCCTGTAGATTAATGTACATCATTATTTATTGCACTTTGTTAGTGAAGAAAAGCTTATGGGGCTGGTCTACTGAGTGAGAAATCTCAGCCTTGTTGGCGGTGTCCCATTCAAATACCCGGTCACAGAGTCCTTTTATTAAAGGGACAAAAAAGATTAGCAAAACAATGGCCAAAACTTGCAAATATCAGTGTTGGCTTGTAAATTTGTAAACTAGATATTTCAGTGCACTGGTGGCCTAGAATGCCGAATGCCCCCTGGTTTAACTGGGGAATATTGACTTTTTGGTTTGTATAATCATTAACTTCATGGTGCTTGTTAAAATAGCTCAGCATAAACATGTGCTGACAAACTCAGTATTCTTTCCTTAAAATACTAACTTTGATGGTTTATTAAATATGTAGAGAATAAACCTTGTTTTAATAAAGTCAAGAGCTACCAGTGAGACTTGTATGACCTGGACCCAGGTATGTCTTAGAGTAGGCCTTGCTAAATCAGATTCAGTTTTATTTCATTAATCATAACCTATCTTTGCACATTAGGATAGACTTTACCTCTTTAGTACACCAGCTTCAATATATTCCTCCAATGTGATTGCAGTTTCTGAGTAGAAGAACCTGAATGCTGTACATTATTATTATTATTATAATACAGGATTTATAATTTATATAGCGCCAACAGTTTGCGCATCTACAACATTAGGGCAGACAGGACAGTTACAGTACAATTCAATACAGGAGGAATCAGAGGGCCCTGCTTGTTAGAGCTTGCATCCTAGGAGGGAGGGTCAAGTGATACGAAAGTGTAATAACTGTGTGGGATGAGCTGATGAAGAAAATCAAAGTGCAGTTGTTAGGTGGAAACAGGATAGGCTTCGCTGAAGAGAAAAGCTTTCAGGGATCGCCTAAAAGTGGATAGATTTGGAGACAGTCTGAAAGATTGGGGTAGGGAATTCCAGAGGATGGGAGAGGCTCAGGAGAAGTCCTGGAGGCAAATAGAGGCAAATATGGGAGGAGGGGATGAGGGAGCTGGAAAGCAGGAGTTCTTGGGAGGAACGAAGAAGATGATTAGGTTGGTATAT
>BLSH010474455.1:641483-658187 GCA_018402905.1 Glandirana rugosa | reverse complement strand
TTTTTTTTTTTTTTTTTTTTTTTGCTTTGGAATTGAATTTTTGTGATAATCACCACTAGCACAGCTTTATGTTTCACAAATATTTGAGATGGAGTTTTGTTCTTATATGAAAACAAGCAGTGTACTTTGTTTGTCTTGTTTCAGCTAACAACTGTGCTTTAGAAAGAGTCAATCCGTCTGTAGCAGAAGAGCTGTCTTTTGAAGTATCCTTTTCTGAGACCATTGTTTTTGATGATAAAGAAAAGGAGAAGCAGAAGAACCAAAGAATAAAAAAGGATGATTGTATTTTACCTGTAAGTTATAATACCGGAATGACTAAATAGTGTGTGATTTTCAGATAGTGTACTGGTTAAAGGGATTCAGTCATCACAATACCTTCCTAACTGAAAAGCCTCTGATGGAAGAGGCCCCTGTCCGCAACCACATACTGGGGTAATTTACTAAAACTAGAGCCGATGCAGCTCTGCAGGATAGCTAACCAGCTTCTAACTTCAGCTTGCTCAATTAACGCTTGACAAAAAAAAAAGCTGGAAGCTTATTGGTTTCTAGGTAGAGCTGAACCAGATTTTGCACTCTCCAGTTTTAGTAAATCATCCCTACTGTTTCTACAGATATAATCTTCTTATTCAGCTTCACTGTGGCAGACATGACTGCACAGAACCAGTAATTTGTGTGGTGTCAGAATCTACTGCAGTTAGCGGTTTCCCAGTTTTGTGAGTATTGTGATAATTGGATTAGTGTCAAGTGTTTGTTATTAGTGATTAGAATTTTTAAAGCATATCTACAGCTAAAACTTTTTATTTTTTATTTTGAATAGAGTAGGGGGGAGTTCAACCCTCTCTTAGGTTCTTTAGCCATCTGTTCCATTGGAGAGATTTCCCTTCACTTCCTGTGCCATAGCCAAAACAGGAAGTGAGAGGAAATTCCTCCAAAGTGAGGAAGTCTCTGGTTGTCACCAGGGTCACCAAAACTAGGGTCCTAATTGGAAAATTTCCCCTCTATTCCTGGTCTGGTTGATGACCCAAAATGTGGGATTTTTTATTTCACTTTCACCCTTGTTGATAACAGTAAACAGAACAATTAGAGAAGGTAAGTCTCCCTAATGGGGCCAGAGATAGCTACAAACACCCAACAGGTGTTTTAATCCCTCTCTGATCTATATATAACTAAAACAAATGCGTTTAGGTATACATTCAATTCTGGTCCTATAGGCTCAACAGGAAGTGAGAGGATATCTTTCCAGACTGAGAGAAATCTCCTCTTAGATAGTTGTTAAGGGAACAAGTTTCTCCATTGAAAGATTACCTGTTCCCCATGCTATGCCCTGACTTTCTTTCCCAATAATATTAGTGACCCAGACAGGGCAAATTCCTCTAACAGGGAAAGACACACAAAAAAACCTGACAGGGATTATGTTTCTCTCATCACCACTCTATCCAAATCTAAAAAAAAAGTTTTGGCTTTAGTTATACTTTAACTGTAATGTGTGACTGATGTTAAGAATGTAATATAAGGAAGCACCGATAAAACACTGCACAAAAAAAAACTTTTTATCTATTTATCACACCGTCTATATGGACAGTATTACACTCCAGTAGAACTCTCCTTTAACCACTCCAGGTCCGCGCTATTGCCGAAGTACGGCTCCAGCGCGGACCTGAAATGCCCGGAGGACGTCCATGGACGTCCTCCACTGCGCTCGCTCCAGGCGCGCCCCCCGGGACTCGATGTCCGCCCGAGACCCGCCGATCACATTTAGGAGCCTCAGAACGGGGAACCGCCGTTGTAAACATGGAGGTTCCCCGTTCTGTGACAGGGGACAAGCAGATCTACTGATCCCTGTCACTGGGATCAGTTAGATCTGTTATGTCCCGGCCAACCCATCCCCCCCACAGTTAGAACACAGCCAGGGAACATTGTTAACCCCTTCACTGCCCCCTGCTGGTTAACCCCTTCCCTGCCAATTACATTTATACAGTAATCAGTGGACATTTAAATTTCTGATCGCTGAATAAATGTCATTGGTCCCAAAAATGTGTAAAAAATGTCCGACATGTCCGCCCCAATATCGCAGTCCCGATAAAAATCGCAGATCGCCGCCATTACTGGTAAAAAAAAAATAATAATAAAAACGCCATAAATCAATTCCCAGTTTGTAGACGCGATAACTTTTGCGCAAACCAATCAATATACGCCGATTGCGATTTTTTTTTAACAAAAATATGTAGAAGAATATATATCAGCCAAAACTGATGAATAATTTTTTTAATGGATTTGTACTTTAGCAAAAAGTAAAAAATATTGTTCTTTTTTGCAAAATTGTCGCTCATTTTTTGTTTATAGCGGCGATCAGAAATGTAGCAGAGGGGGTCACATACCACCAAAAGAAAGCTCTATTTGTGGGGAAAAAAAGGACGCAAATTTTATTTGGGTACAACGTCGCACGACCGCGCAATTGTCATTCAAAATGCGACAGCGCTGAAAGCCAAAAATTGGTCTGGGCAGGAGGGGGGTTTAAGTGCCGGGTAAGGAAGGGGTTAATAATAAAATAAGGCCAATTAAGCTAAAAGTTTCATTTACCATAATGATCATTATTTTCAGCCATGTGACTCTCATAGGTACTCGATGTAAAAAAAAAATGTGGTTATGGCAAAAAATAATAGGTATAGCTTAGTGAATTGAGGCGGTTGCCATTGATACTAACTTTGTGCTTTTTTGCTTTGTTTCTTGCTGGGGTTAGACTGCCTCGAGGGACCTTGCTAAGTAAACATAGCAAAAAGTGCATTGTGTGTTTTTTTAAGCATTAGCTAAGAATAGTTTTATTAAAATGAAGTTATCATAACATTTAGCTGCATGTGATGACTAGCTTGACGTCAATAGCAATGTAATAAAATTTAATGTGAAAAGTAATCAGCATTGTTTGTATATCTAGTCCTCTAGAACAGCTGTATCAGTCATCTGGGCTACAGTTGGTGAAACTTGTATATCCAAGGACAACTAAATCTAAGGGCGGCCAAAGATATGTAGAAGATGTCTTACTGAAATCTTCAGTGAAACATTTGCCCATCATTTAACATATTTCTGTGCAGTCAGGACTGGCTATGGCTATGGCTATGGCTATGAGATTCTTTCGGACATGGTCGAACACAGCACACACAATATAAAATATCCATCCTCTCTCCTCCATAGAAAAAGAACAATGATCGCTTGCCCACATAAGCTGGAAAACCTATCTGTACAGTATATTAATGCCTACCTGAATTAAGGAATCTCCCATTATTTTCTGCTTGGCAAGTTTAATAATCAAACCCTTCTCCACTCATCACAAGCAATGTTCAAATTAGGAGCATCACTTGCAAAGACAGGGCTGTGTATGTCCACCCTCAAGCTGAGCATAGACAGCTCATTTTTGTTCAGCCAGAGGGCTGTATATAATGCTTTCAGTGCCCACAGAGGAGGGACAACTGACTGGTTGACCATAGAGCATACAGTAGACTTGCCAAGTGCATAGCTGTCAATTCACCCAGGAAACTCAGGAGACTCCTGGTTTTATGGGTCCTTTACCAGATCTCCTGCTGGTTAAAGCAAATCTATTATTGGTGGAGCCAAACACCTAGTGGGCAGAGATCCCAGATACTCCAGACTTAGCATCTTCTTTACTCTGCGTGTCCCTGTAAGGGTGACAAGGGGGAACCAGTGACATTGGTGGAGTATGCAGCGGTACAGTTGCTGGGTTGCAGAAGGGATGCTGGCTGGTCAGAGTCGGGTTCAGTGGTAGGAGTGCTGAGTGGCAGAGAGATGCAATATCAAGGCACACAGTGTAGGGGTACTGGGTTTTTCATATGCCCAAATGCATAAAGCTGTTTACCTGTAGATTTGCAGGGAGACTTTTCTGACTGAGCGGTACCTGATATGATGTAGGATCCTAGACTACATCACTGACTTGATTTAAGATACAAGTTTCAGTGGGTTTAGTTGGTATGGAGAAGTTGGTTATTAGAATGAATTTATTTGAAAGTATAGCCTATACTCCCCTTTCAGACATACATGTGTTGTGGTTATGTGCTTTTTATTCTACTTTACTTCAATGTATGGTAACACATGGCAACTCTGTGAGGTGCGCTGCCATTCATTTAGAAAGGTACCCCAATGCACAAGTACAGTATGTGCCAATTGGACAGACGGACCTGGACTCAGCGTTTAGTGGCAGTGCTGCTGATCCTCCAATGACCTGCAATGATCCACTCTCTTCAGTAGATCATGTGACATATATAAGCCACAAATAAGTTATTTGTGACTGGAGATGGCTAGTGGATGATCACCAGTGCCTGCAGAGATTGATGTAGATTACAGGGAATCAGAGGCATGGTTACTTAATGCCTGGTCTGCTCTAGGGGTAGTGTAGGTTTTTAACATTGTGTTGCTACTACACACTTGTCAAGATCAACATAATTTTTGCTTATCTCAAAGACACTAACACACATGCACGGTAGCATCAACATTTTAATTTAGACCAGCATCATTTACAAGAGCCATACCCAGCAGGAAGCACATCCTTAGCAGACCCTGCAGCAGAAGAGTTTGTGTTACATTGGCACATTCTATTGTCTCGTCCCAAGAGCACACACTATCCCCCTACCACCCGGTTGTTGCTGCAGCTCAGACACTGTAATCTAAAGCCTGGCAGCTCATACCACCAACCCCTCTTCTCACCACCCTATGCCTTCACAGCAACATCACCCCCCCCCCCCCCGCTCTCCTCACCACTGCAGCTGAGCCTCCCCCATCCTCCTTTCCACCCGCATCACATCTTCACACTAACTCTTGTATGTCCCCACTTCACTTGCCACTGCACTGATACCCGCCACTATGCTCGCCATAACTGCAGTAATGAGTCCTGCTGTATTCAGCCTGTTTAGCCAGCAGGCACACATTTGCTAGTAAACTTTAAATCAATGCCTGCAGTTATTGTTGCTGTCATACTCTGTGATTTTGGCCTACTAGATCGACACTTCTGTATCTGTCATTATGTGATGAGCATACACTATATCTCTATGTTTTTGGCTTTGATGTAATCTACAAACTCTGAATAAAGATATTAAAAAAAAGAATGCTCCACTGACCTCTGTAGCTGCGGGCACAGTTGAGTAATTGATCCTTAAATGTTATATTAGAAACTATTTTCAGTTTTATTTCAGCACCTCAATTCATTTTGGGCTCTCCACTGAGCAGTAAAACGAAGGGAGAGAGCATAGTGCTAAGACCCCACTGCTACCTCACTACTTCTATTTTGAATTTTGAGGATAATTTATTTTAAAGTTCCTGCAGCTACAGCTGTTGCCTCTGCTGAGAGCACAGATTGCAAGAAAAAGCAGACTTCCCCCGATTTAACTAGAAACAGTGGGGTTGATTTATTAAAACTGGAGACTGCAAAATCTGGTGCAGCTTTGCATACAAATTAATCAGCTTCCATGTCTTTTAATTGAAGAAGTGAAGTTAGAAGCTGAGTGGATACCATACAGAGCTGCACTAGATTTTGCACTCTCCAATCTTAGTAAATCAACCACAGTGATTTTTAGCTTTGTGTCCATTACAAAGCTACTATCTGGATTCAAGACATCTCGCTCAATTGCAATATACTGCTGAAATAATTGAATCTCTGCACATAAGTATGCAATGTCGGTTTGCATATAAGGACATAGCAATTGACAAAATATATCTGTTTGTGTCCATGTGCATATGTGTGTAAATCATTGACAGCCTTTTCAGTTATAATAATTACTTTTTCTTTCTGCTTCAGAAATTCATTGTTTGGAAAAGCAGGTTTGGACTAACTGAAATAGAAGATTTGTCTCTTGAAGACATGAAGAAAATTCGGTATCTCTCACTTATTGAATTAACAGCTTTTTTTGATGCTTTGGGGATTGAATTAAAAAGAAATCGAGTTATGAGAGTCAAAGGAAGAGGTATGATATTTACTTTAGATCAGATGTTTGTTGTGCTAAGGTAGAGGTTGCAACTTAATGATTGTGCTCTGCTTGTTACCATAGAAAATGGTCTTTTTGGGGTTCCTTTGACTACTTTATTGGAAAATGATCAAAAGAAAATGCCTGGTACTAAAGTCCCCCTGATTTTTCAAAAAGTAAGTATACAAACAAAAAATACCTAATTTTAGTATTGTCAGAGTCAATTCCTCAAAAAATAGTTACAGTATTTTGCATGTACAATGCCTGGAAAAAGTATTCATACCCCTTGAAATTTTCCACATTTTGTCATGTTACAACAAAAACCGTAAATTTTTTTTATTGGGATTTTATGTGATAGACCAACACAAAGTGGCACATAATTGTGAAGTGGAATCAAAATGATAAATGGTTTTCAAAATGCTTTACAAATAAATATGTGAAAATTGTGGTGTGCATTTGTATTCAACCGCCTTGAGTCAATGCTTTGTAGCACAACCTTTTGCTGCAATTACAGCTGCAAGTCTTTTTGGGTATGTCTCTACCAGTTTTGCACATCTAGAGATTGGATGGAGAGCATCTGTGTACAGGAATTTTCAAGTCTTGCCACAGATTCTCAATTGGATTTAGGTCTGGATTTTAACTGGGCCATTCTAACACATGAATATGCTGTATGTTTAGGGTCGTTGCCCTGCTGAAAGGTGTACCTCTCTCCAGTCTCAAGTCTTTTGTAAACACTTGCCCTGTATTTGGCTCCATCCACCTTTCCATCAACCCTGACCAGCTTCCCTGTCCCTGCTGAAGAAAAGCATCCCCAAAACATGATGCTGTCACCACCATGTTTCAAGATGGGGATGGTGTGTTCAGGGCGATGTGCAGTGGTAGTTTTTCGCCACACATAACGTTTAGCTTTTAGGCCAAAAAGTTAAATTTTAATCTAATCTGACCAGAGCACCTTCTTCCACATGTTTGCTGTGTCCCCCACATGGCTTCTCGCAAACTGCAAACGGGACTTATTTCAACAATATCTTTCTTCTTGCCACTCTTCCATAAAAGCCAGGTTTGTGGAGTGCACAACTAATAGTTGTCCTGTGGTCAGATTCTTCCTCCTGAGCTGTGGATCTCTGCAGCTCCTCCAGAGTTACCATGGGCCTCTTGGCTGCTTCTCTGATTAATGCTCTCCTTGCCTGGCCTGTCAGTTTAGGTGGACGGCAATGTCTTGGTAAGTTTGCAGTTGTGCCATACTCTTTCCATTTTCGGAAGATGGATTGAACAGTGCTCTGTGAGATGTTCAAAGCTTGGGATATTTTTTTATAACCTAACCCTAATTTAAATTTCTCCACAATTTTATCCCTATATCCCTTTATAAGGTTCTCTAACAAACCTCGGAGGGCTTCACAGAATAGCTGTATTTATACTGAAATTACATTACACACAGGTGGACTCTATTTACTAATTAGGTGACTTCTGAAGGCAATTGGTTCCACTAGATTTTAGTTAGGGGTATCAGAGTAAAAGGGGCTGAATACAAATGCACGCCACACTTTTCACATATTTATTTGTAAAAAAAATTACCATTGATTATTTTCCTTCCACTTCACAATTATGTGCCACTTTGTTTTGGTCTATCCCATAAAATTCCAATAAAATACATTTACGTTTTTGGTTGTAACATGACAAAATGTGGAAAATGTCAAGGGGTATGAATACTTTTTCAAGTCACTGTATGTTGTAATTCAAAAACCCATGTTTAACACTTAAAAGATAAAAAAATGTACAGCATATGTTCATATTTTAAAGGACACAAAGGGGTTGGGTAAATTGGGACTTTAAACGAAGCTGTTGGCCTGGTAAGGCTGGTGCTTCCATCCCAATATGCTATATTAAATAAAATTGCAGAGTATGCAATGGGGGGGGGGGGGCAAGGAGTGGGACCTTGAATGAAACGTGGTTGTCATATGGTACCATTGATGGATATCATAAGAAGAGGATTAAATAATTTGATTGATTTATTAATGTACAAAAGCAGGTAATTATACACATATGGTCACAGAAGTGATCCAGATTGGTAAAACATGATATACAGTAATAATCATATAACATTGCATAACAAAAATTCCCCATCCATCAATTTCATATTATATACACAAACAGTATTAGAATTGCACAGTAAAAGCTGCATGGCCCATGACCCGAAATTCCTGGGGCATTAGCCCTGGATATAACCGTACGAATTGTAAAAAATAGTAATGAGTCATCAGACACAAATTTGTGGCAGAAACACGACAATGGTAGCTCAACGCGTTTCGTGGCTAGGAGGGACACTCATCAGGAGCAAGCGTGTTGTAATCTGCAATAAAAAAATAGAAAGTGATAGAGATGTAGACTCACTGTTGTCCACATACAGATAGGTGGGGCCTCCAACACCCACAGGCAGCCACCACACAACCTAGAATGGGAGATACTCACACAGCATGTGTACCGATACCAGGGAACCGGTTATGGCAGGTCATACAGGAAAACATGATTGAGAGCTGTGCTGGCGAGCGAGGCGGCGGCACCCAACACAGGCAGCCACCAGAGTGGGCCAAACACCGGGACGGGAGGGTGAAACTTATGTGGGTGGACTGGTGGAGCAATTTTATCTAAACTAAGCTATAGTGGAACATACGTTTTTTATTAATTGATTGCTTTTATACCCCAAGCTTGGGTAATGTATTGAGCCGAATAAAATGACACTAAACAATATCCTTATTCTCCAGAAATATATATCCACAATTATATGGTCCTGTAATTTATTTCTCATTAAATCATTTCTTACTGTGTTTTTCAGCCTCCTAAACCACTTCTTTCCTTCTCACTTCCCTTTGTTTGGAACAAGCTGTGCATGGTAGTTGCAGCAATGTGCACTGCTCTATGCACACTGCACATCCCATAGATCATAGTCCATAGTGCCTAGTTCATTTTGGAAGCAAGCAAGAGAGGGTAGCTACATTCCGACATAAAGTGGAACTATGTAAAACAAATGTAGCCATCCTCTAACAGGAAGTCATATCACACTCATGGTTAACTCTAAACTGATAACGTGTAAAGGCTTTGAAAGCATTGCCTAATGAGAATTTTGGGCCCCATAGTCTTTCACGATTTCACAAGCGCATGCATTTTTAAGGCTTAACATGTTTGGTATCTATTTACTCAATCCAATCCCATCTTTTATATTTGACCAATTGGGTTTGTTTGCGCTAAAATACGTTCAATTTATTTTTTCCTGAAAATATGGGTTTGGTAAACAGTTGCTAAAATAAAATGAAAATATATAATTGTTTAGGAATTTAAGGTAATTTTTAGCAAATAAATGCAGATTTCAACATGTTTGTGGCATTCTTTTTGTGTTGCCATAAAGTTAACTTTCTGGTTGTGTTACCGTATATATTTATATACACATTTGTTTTCTGTAGTTATTGCAGAGACTGGAGGAAACTGGATTAGAAACAGAAGGAATATTGCGGGTGCCAGGTTCAGCCTTTCGAGTTAAGGTAGTTGTTCTCTTAAAATGTGCAAATAAGAGACCAAAATCTTTAATGGTTTGGGTTCAGTTTTTATTTTTTTTTAACATTTTCATGTTAAAATTCAATTTTATTATTTAATATCTTCAATTTACAAATAAATATTCATTACAAAGTACGCTACATTTGATACACTTATACCAGTTTGGAGGATTACGAATTGTACTGGTATAGGCTTGGTTATAATACTTCCGTATATGTATACAGCTGCTCACAAAAGTGAGTACACCCCTAACATTTTTGTAAATATTTTATTATATCTTTTCATGTGACAGCACTGAAGAAATGACACTTTTCTACAATGTAAAGTAGTGAGTGTACAGCTTTCATAACAATGTAAATTTGCTGTCCCCTCAAAACAACTCAACTCACAGCCATTAATGTCTAAACTGCTGGCAACAAAAGTGAGTACAACCCTAAGTGAAAATGTCCAAATTGGGTCCAATTAGCCATTTTCCTCCCCGGTGTCATGTGACAGGTTAGTGTTACAAGGTCTCGGGTGTGAATGGGGAGCAGGTATGTTTAATTTGGTGTTATCGCTCTTACTCTCTCATACTGGACACTGTAAGTTCAACATGGCACCTCACGGCAAAGAACTCTCTGAGGATCTGAAAAAAAGAATTGTTGCTCTACATAAAGATGGCCTAGGCTATAAGACGATTGCCAAGACCCTGAAACTGAGCTGCAGCACGGTGGCCAAGACCATACAGCTGTTTAAGAGGACAGGTTTCACTCAGAACAGGCCTTGCCATGGTCGACCAAAGAAGTTGAGTGCACATGCTCAGCATCATATCCAGAGGTTGTCTTTGGGAAATATATGTATGAGTGCTGCCAGTATTGCTGCAGAGGTTGAAGGGGTGGGGGGGTCAGTGCTCAGACCATACGCAGCACACTGCATCAAATTGGTCTGCATGGCTGTCTCCCAAGAAGGAAGCCTCTTCTAAAGAGGATGCACAAGAAAGACAAACAGTTTACTGAAGACAAGCAGACTAAGAACATGGATTACTGGAACCATGCCCTGTGGTCTGATGAGACCAAGATAAACTTATTTGGTTCAGATGGTGTCAAGCATGTGTGGTGGCAACCATGTGAGAAGAACAAAGACAAGTGTGTCTTGCTTACAGTCAAGCATGGTGGTGGGAGTGTCATGGTCTGGGGCTGCATGAGTGCTGCCGTCACAGGAGAGCTACAGTTCATTGAGGGAACCATGAATGCCAACATGTACTGTGACATACTGAAGCAGAGCATGATCCCCTCCCTTCGGAAACTGGGCCGCAGAGCAGTATTCCAACATGATAACGACCCCAAGCACACCTCCAAGATGACCACTGCCTTGCTAAAGAAGCTGAGGGTGAAGGTGATGGACTGGACAAGCATGTCTTCAGACCTAAACCCTATTGAGTATCTGTGGGCATCCTCAAGTGGAAAGTGGAGGAGCGCAAGGTCTCTAACATCCACTAGCTCCATGATGTCGTCATGGAGGGGTGGAAGAGGACTCCAGTGGCAACCTGTGAAGCTCTGGTGAACTCCATGCCCAAGAGAGTTAAGGCAGTGTTGGAAAATAATGATGGCCACACAGAATATTGACACTTTGGGCCCAATTTGGACAATTTCACTTAGGGGTGTACTCGCTTTTGTTACCAGCAGTTTAGACATTAATGGCTGTGTGTTGATTTACTTTGAGGAGACAGCAAATGTACACTGTTATACAAGCTGTATACTCAGTACTTTACATTGTAGCAAAGTTTCATTTCTTCAGTGTTGTCACATGAAAAGATGTAAAAAATATTTACAAAAATGTTAGGGGTGTACTCACTTTTGTGAGATACTGTATATATGTGTATATCATATTTGTTCAGTGATACTGAGCATAAGCCACTTCCAGCTAATTAAAGCTTTTGTGGGTGTCTATGGGAGGTTGATACCAATAAGCGGGGTGGTGGTTTGCAGGGTGTGATTATCATCAAAAATTCTTGATATTCTGTAACAGTACCTGTTCTGGTTTAGCCATAGCCCCCCAGCATCTCTCACTGCAGTACTTATCAAAACAGTTAAGTAGATAAAGGAAAAACTATTGTGGTATTTTGGGCAAAAAAAAAAAACAGGTTAAAAGGATGGGGGCTGCAAGTGGCCATGGTGCTTGGGCCTAGCAACACTATTGCTGAACATGATTAAAGGGCAGGAATGACACTTAGGCTATATGTACACTACAGCTCCTTAACTTGAGTTTAGGAGCTTTTGGTATTTTTTTTCTAAAGCTCCTAAACTCCACTCAATAAAAGCCCATGTACACATAGGCTTTTAGCAGAGTTGAGGAGTTGCTGTGGTTAGGTAAGGTTCAACTGCCCTCTCCTGAATGCGGAAGAATCGCGATGTGTACATAACTTTGTTAACTCAAACATACAGAAACATTTTTCTTTTTATAATATTATTTGTGCAGCTCATGTGCTAAAGATTCTAATTTTACAGTTTTGCTGTGTATAGAGGTTAGAAGTCAACTATTTTTTTGTAGTCACAATTTTACTTTTTATAACCTACCTTACGATTTCATCTTCAGAAGGCAAAAGTCTCTTCACATTCATGGTTCTTTCATTTGCAGAAGTGATTTAATACATGTGATGTGACTATTTTTTCTGAAACATTTAGATGTGGGGATTGATGTGCTGCACGTGTGGGATTGTTTAAAATCTTTCTGGCTTGCATTCACATTGTGACATTCATGAATGATGATGAAATCTGTCACAAGGATAAATTAGACTGAAACTGCATGCATTTTAAAAGAAAAATATGTTTGGCTCAGTTGGAAGTAACAACCATTCCAAAAACTGTTGGCTCTTTGAAACATATGGTTACAATTAAAGAGGCCCTTTTCTGAGTATGTAATGTAAGCTCTTCTATAAGACATAAACCACAGTGCTGTCCTCCATAACTGCAAGCAAACTACATTGTGGGGAGAATTTACTAAAACTGGAGAGTGCAAAATATGGTGCAGCTCTGCATAGAAACCAATCAGCTTCCAAGTTTTATTGTCAAAGCTTAATTGAATAAGCTGAAGTTAGAAGCTGAAGTTAGAAGTTAGCAGCTGTTACCATGCACAGCTGCACCAGATTGTGAGTGCTCCAGTTTTAGTAAATCACCCCCTTTATGCCCTGTAAAATTGTCACTTATTATAAGTCACGTATTTGTTTTAATAGATAGGTATACTAATGCATGTCCAAAGATGTATTCATTAAAGCAGAACCCCATGCAAACAGCTACATACACCTTTGAAATACAGTTTTAGCTTCCATACTTAAAGGGTAACTCCACTTTCATGGGAAAAAAATAGCAAAAAAAAATATATATATAATATAGCACATACAATTGCGACACAAGTCACATTGCAATTGAATGTTATTAAAAGTGACCTTTCCTTTACAATCTGCAGCTCTGTAATTTTCTGTAAAATGCAATGCAATATGGCTACCTGGAGGTGTTCTGTACATAGAATGTGTACAGAACACCCCCCAGAAACATTGTTTCCTGTTTGTGTGATTGGCTCACTAATTTTTCCAGAAGTCTGCACTAAGATACAAGTCAGATTTTTGGCATCCCCTGCAACAAAAGCATCATTTTTGGTAAGATACATCTAAGGTGATCACTTTCCTCATTAGAGCCATGCAGCTGCAGCAGCTGGTTGATAATTATGAAACCACTCCCATTAGACTCACTTAGCACAGGGGCACAGAGGAACAAACAATGATTTCTTTAGAAAAACAGAAGGTAGGAATCTGCAACAACGTTTGTGAAAATCTTTGCAATGTACATAGATCACCCAGAGGGGAATGCTTTTTTCTCAACAAAAGTGTTATGCTTTAATAACACTCATGCCAAGTCCTTGAGAGTCTGGGACCCATGGATAGCTTACAATGTGGGCCTGAATTTAGAACGCACTCTACTCTCTGTTGGGACTCTCTATGTCTCTACTCTTTTTCCTCAGCCTAGACCCTGCTGCACTCCCTTTCCTTTCCATTTACCCTGACATTTCTCTGTTCTTTCCCTTCTTCCTTTTCTTTTCTTACAATTTTCTTTACTCCGCAGGCGTAATACGTGGAGCATCAAGCCCTCCACTTACATCTTCATAGTCACTTTGGTAGATGAGGAGCAGACCCCACCGACTGGGGTCCTGTCCCTGTCCATTTACATTGAGTGTAGTTACTGCATCTTGCCCTGCCAGCTGCTCACTGACCAATGATCTACTACTTGTATGCATTGTTGCTCGCTGTTTTCTTTGGTCGCAGCATGTTATTTCCTGTTTAGTAACATTTTCCTGTATTATTGCACAGTTGCACTGATGCTTTGTATTGACATCATTGAAAAACCCTTAATACATTATTTGTAAAAGAAATACATTTTCAGGAAGAATGATCACTTTGCTAATTCTTAGTTCGGCATTACTGCTTACTGATTGGCTCCTTGCTTACTGGACAGAGGGCATCATTTAATTTTCTATTCATTTTCATCTTGTTTTTTTGAGGCTGGAGTTCTACTTTAACTAAAGTGTAGACTGCCTATGAGAAAAGTTGGTCCGCAGCTCCTTGCTTGCTCTTTAAAATCTTCAAAATGTATTGATTCTCCACAAAAAACACAGCCAGCAGTGGTAAACGTGTTTCAGCCTGGCGGACCTTGTTCACTAGTCTGCCTATGACCTGAGTGTTTTTTTATGGCAAATGTGTCAATATCTTAAAATACAGATCCTTTGACAAAAACAGTTCATATATAAGCTAAAATATTTATCTATCTATCTATAGATATATAATGGGGTTGATGTACCAAAACTGGAGAGTGCAAAATCTGGTGCAGACGTGCATGGTAGCCAATCAGCTTCTAACTTCTAATGGTCCGCGTATTATGCAGGCGGAGTAAAGAGCAGAGAAGAAAATCATAAGAACAGAAAAGGAAGAAGGGAAAGAACAGAGAAATGTGAGGGGAAAGGGAAAGAAAAGGGAGTTCAGCAGGGTCCAGGCCGAAGCAAAAGAGTAGAGACATTGAGGGTCCCATTAAACAGAGAGTAGCTATCCACTGGTCCCAGACTCTCAAAAACTTGGTATCGGTGTTATTAATTATGGAAGCTAAAAATGTATTTCCAAGGCCTATGTAGCTGTTTGCATGTGGTTCTGCTTTAATATATCTTTGGACATCTATTAAAACAAATACGTGATATAAAGGGGGAGATTTACTAAAACTGGAGCACACAGAATCTGGAGCAGCTGTGCATGGAAGCCAATCAGCTTCTAACTTCAGCTTCTTCAATTAAGCTTTGACAATAAAACCTTGAATCTGATTGGTTTCTCTGCAGAGCTGCACCAGATTTTGCACGTTCCAGTTTTAGTAAATCTCCCCCAATGAGTATCTAGCTGTTTGCTTGGAGCTCCGTTTTAAATGGCAATCTGAAATTAGTGGGTAGCGGGTTGGGGCCATGCTTTTTTGGAAAAAAAAAATGTATTTAACATTTATTCATTTATATTTTCACTTTGGATCATAAAATGTGTTCTCTTCTGTGCAGAGCCTGCGTCAAGAGCTTGAGACAAAGTTTTATGATAACAATTTTGACTGGAAAAAGGTTCGAAGCAACGATGCAGCTGGTCTGCTTAAGATGTTTATAAGAGATTTGCCGACTCCTTTGTTTACAATGGAATATATCCCTGCTTTCATTGCCTTAGTAGAAAGTAAGTGTGCGATTGAGGTTGAAGCAATGTATTAGGGATACAAAATGCATGCAAAAGGAAAACGAATTTCATACAGATCTTTTATAGTAAGTCTGAGTAAATCTCCTGCTAGATTTAAACAAAAGACTTGCCATTTGTCAGCTATTGTGACCTTTGTAAATTCATTACAGGCAGTAATGCACTGTGTTTTCCTGACAGTATGAAGTCAAGAATAAATACCATTCTTTGCAGAGCTCTGCCAGGGGGCTACTGGAAAGCATTTAAATATGTTTTACAAAATATGTAGGTTACATATACAATGTTTTGATCAATTGTACTTGATAAAAGACGTTTAGCTCAAAGCACATTATTTCCTTTTAAAAAATAAACAGCCCCATCTCAAGTTAATGAATGTAATTAAACAAAAAGAGCCAGCAAAGCATATTGTATATCTACAGTGTTAACAATCAATGTAGTTATTTTATCATCAACAGCCCTTGCTTTTCAGCCATGCTGCAAGTTATAGTAAATCATAAACAAATAGTGACATGCAGTCAACTCAACATCAGTGGAACTTGGATTCTTGTGTTTGTAAAATAAATGGATAATAAATAAATGTAATTGATTTATTTAATTTAATACAATATAATTGAAATATATATTTTTTCTGTAAATCCTGGAAAACATCTTGGTTGCTCTAGCATTGCCTTATCCTATAAAGTAGATCTAAACCCTGCCTGTATAACAAAAATGTACTTTTTGTTTTCTTCATAAAATGCAGTTTTCACTTTTTTTAATCCTTTTTTGCATGTCAGTAATGCTGATCCCTTTCAGTCACTTTCTGTCTGCATGTTCCAGCATTAGCATCTTTCTGATAGTAGGGGGTTGATTTTCTAAAACTGGAGAGTGCAAAATCTGGTGCAGCTCTGCATAGAAACCAATCAGTTCCAGTTTTTTATTTTAAAACTTAAAGCGATATTAAAGTGTTTGTTTAACCACTTCAGCCCCGGAAGGATTTCCAGCTTTAGGACCGGAGCCCTTTTTGCGATTTGGCGCTGCGTCGCTTTAACTGAAAATTGCGCGGTTGTGCGACGTTGTACCCAAACAAAATTTGCGTCCTTTTTTCCCACAAACAGAGCTTTCTTTTGGTGGTATTTGATCACCTCTGCGTCATTTTTGATCGCCGCTATAAACAAAAGAAGAGCGACAATTTTGCAAAAAAACCCAAATTTCTTACTTTTTGCTAAAATACAAATCCAAAAAAATATATAAAAAAAACATTTTTTTCACCGTTTGTGGCCGATTTATATTCTTCCTCATATTTGCAATAAAAAAAATCGCAATCGGCGTTTATTGATTGGTTTGCGCGAAAGTGGTCGCGTTTACGGGTGATGAGAATTCATTTTTGGGGTTTTTATTTTTTTTATTTTTTACTAGTAATGGCGGCGATCTGCGATTTTTAACGGTACTGCGATATTTCAGCGGACT
>BLSH010474455.1:616314-640896 GCA_018402905.1 Glandirana rugosa | reverse complement strand
GTCCTTCCCCGGTAGGGGTTTGACAAGGGTGTTACAAACCTCGTACTTTAACAGGTTTTACAGAACCATACGATTTCGTAATTCGCAAGGGAAGTGACCTTGATTCCCCGGTTCGGGTTGGGGACTTTTTGTTGGGGTGTGGTATTAGAGGAGGAGGTGGTTTACTAAACCTGGTTACGTGTTTCGTTCCAGGTATTTCTGTACCTACTCGCTCGGACCCCAACTCCTTGAACTGACCGGACGTGTCTCAGGTGGGGGGAGAGGCTACGCCGAGGTGTGAGAGGGAACCCCTTACAAATATACAGTATATACAGTCCTCAAAATTTCCACTCGCCTGCTCGCATTAGGAGAGTGGAAATAAGCTGAGGGAGAGTGTGGAGCCGCATCGGAGAGGGGGGTGGACTCTGTGCAGGCCAGTCAAGTTCCTCAACCCCAGGCTCGCTCATCCATGTCTTTATGGACCTTGCTTTGTGCATTGGTCCAAATCATTTGGTGGAGGAGGAGATTATGGTGTGGGGTTGTTTTTCAGGGGTTGGGCTTGGCCCCTTAGTTCCAGTGAAGGGAACGCTTAATGCTTTAGCATACCAAGACATTTTGGACAATTTCATGCTCCAAACATTGTGGGAACAGTTTGGGGATGGCCCCTTCCTGTTCCAACATGACTGCGCACCAGTGCTCAAAGCAAGGTCTATAAAGACATGGATGAGCGAGTTTGGGGTGGAGGAACTGGCCTGAACCTGATAGAACACCTTTCGGGATGATTTGAATGGAAACACACGAGTCAGGCTTTCTTGTCCAACATCAGTGCCTGACCTCACAAATGCACTTCTGGAAGAATGGTCAAACATTCCCATAGACACTCCTAAACCTTGTTGACAGCCTTCTCAGAAGAGTTGAAGCTGTTATAGCTGCAAAGGGTGGGCCAACTCAATATTAAACCCTACAGACTAAGACTGGGATGCCATTAAACGCACTGACACCTTTGCAGTCATTTTGTTATCTGCTGGGTGTCCAGTGTGTCCCCGTACATTTACGGAAGGATGGGCTACCTCCAGGCCACCTGCCTTCATCTATCTCATTAGAATGCATGTGCTCCCATTGTGTAGTCTCTCACAAGCCAGAGATAGGTCTGGAGGAAGTAGGGAGCCTTGCCGGGGCCCTCAAGCTTGCACATGCATTTGCAAATATGTGTAACCAATCCCCTGCTTTTAACGCATACTGTTAGACAGGTTAATTTGGCTGGTTTCAAGCTGCTTGGTAAGTTGAGCTTGGTTTGGCTGTTTGGTGTTACTTGATGCCCTCCAATGCTCCTTACTATATCCACTTCAGCCCCGGAAGGATTTGCCCCCATCCTGGCCAGAGTCCTTTTTGCGATTTGGCACTGCGTCGCTTTAACGGAAAATTGCGCGGTCGTGCGGTTGTACCCAAACGAAATTTGCGTCCTTTTTTCCCACAAATAGAGCTTTCTTTTGGTGGTATTTGATCCCCTCTGCGTCATTTCTGATCGCCGCTATAAACAAAAGAAGAGCGACAATTTTGCAAAAAAACCCAAATTTATTACTTTTTGCTAAAATACAAATCAAAAAAAAAAACATTTTTTTTCATCGGTTTTGGCCGATTTATATTTTTCCTCATATTTGTGATAAAAAAAATCGCAATCGGCGTTTATTGATTGGTTTGCGCAAAAATGGTCACGTTTACGGGTGATGAGAATTAATTTGTGGGTTTTTTATTTTTTTTTTATTTTTTACTAGCAATGGCGGCGATCTGCGATTTTTAGTGGTACTGCGATATTTCAGCGGACATGTCGGAACATTTTGACACTTTTTTGGGACCATTGGCATTTATACAGCGATCAGTGCTATAAAAATGCACTGATTACTGTGTAAATGCCATTGGCAGTGAAGGGGTTAACCTGGACAAGCTGAAGTTAGAAGCTACCATGCAGAGCTGCACCAGATTTTGCACTCTCCAGTCTTAGTTAAATTAACCCCTCAGTGTCCATCAGGATATATGTGACAGGGCAGAAAAGCAGAAGCAAAACTTGGGAGACAGTTGTCAGCCCATAAGAGAAAGTGCCTGAACAAGGACTGTTATGGTAGTATTACCAGGTGTGGTTTTATTGAATGCTGCAGATTTAAAAAGATTGAAACAATACTTTTGGAATTATTTTAACATGTGAAAGCTAAGCTTATAGGCAATTTTATTGATTATATTTAAACATGACATGGGCACTTATTTAGAATCAAGGGCTCCTTTATTAAGGAGATTCATTAAATGCTTTTTTATACTCTAAACTTGCCATGTGTCATAACTAAAATGTACATTTTAAAAATCAGCAGTCCTTAGATGCTCAACTGATTGCAGTGAACTGGAGCTTGCTTCAATCATCCGATCATAGGCAGGAGAAGTTTCTATTGTTTAATTCCACTGCACATGATTGAATGGACTTCACAAATTGTTTACAGTGGCTCCATGTATCTAACAGACACTTTTGGAAAAAATCAGGATATGTAGGTTTTTACTGTTATTTATCTTCTGGTCCAGCTGGCCATGGTAGCCAATCAGCTTTTAGCTTCAGCTTGTTCGATTAAGCTTTGACAAAAAAAAAAAAACTGGAAGCTAACTGGTTTCTTTGCAAATCTGCACCAAATTTTGCACTCTCCAGTATTAGTAAATAAACCCCATTGTGTGATAGTTAGCTAGGTCTGAACAGGGATATGCACTCTCTTTTCCCATGATGCACTAGGATAATTTTAAAATGGGTGCTGTCCATCAGCCTGTGGTGTAGGGGGAAGTCACAGACAATGTTTTCATGATGTAAGGTTTTGGACTTATTTCACATGGCATGATAAGGTGGTGCTGGTGTTTATTCAATGTACTTGGTCATTACAAGCTTTAGAGAGCTTCTGTTTCTAAGAAAAAAACAACTATTTTTATCACTGCCGTGGTCTATAATCTCATTTCTTTAGAAAGAAGTTATGTTTTAATGTTTAATCTAGATCAGATGTCCTTAAACCTATGGTCAGGTCCCACCAACACTGGTTGCATTGTGAATCTCCTCACAGGCAGGGCTGCCTTTAACGCAGGGCAAAAGAGGCAGCTGCCCCAGGCCCAGTCATTGTTGTGGGGCCCAAAGAAGCTGCCCCTTGAACACTCACTGCAGAAAATAGTTGATAAGTGGTTTCAGGAGGGCCCAAGAAAATGTTTGCCCAAGGTCCAATCAATATTAAAGACGGCCCTGGTCACAGGAACTCATAGAATGCTTCTACCTAAGACAGAGGTCTCTTCAAAAGGTCATCTACAAAACATGCCATGTTGTTGAGATCCAAAGACAAGTTTAAGAGCGTATGAACCAGTATTTACGAGAACACCATCTATGCATTATTTAGACACCAAATTCTTCTGTTTTCTTTTTGGTTCCTAGAGATGTATCAAGCAGAACCATTTTGTGAAAATAGTTATGATAGTTTTCTATGTCACTGTGGTCTCACATACTGTTACACCAGGGATACAGTAAAAAACCTTTATAGATCGATGAAATAATAATTTTGTGTATCCTGCCTATACCTTTTTGGGGATAATGAGTAATTTATAATATTGAGTGATGCCCAAGACAGAGTTATGGCTGGGTAATCTTTCAGCTTGCAATATTTTATAAAAACAAATTCTCATGAGAACAAAGCAAGCCTTCTCTCTGCAACTAATCATATTGCCAACTTTCATATAAGAATTCTTATTTGAGTTATTTTCATTTCTTTAGAAATCTCCAAGATCAAATTGCAGCTACAAGCTCTTCATCTATTAATCATGCTCCTGCCAGATGCCAACAGAGATACTGCCAAGGTAAATGAAATTAGAGACAGAATCACTAGATATTTGGATGCATTTTCTTTCAAGAGTAAAATGTGACTTCCCTTGCAATTATTTGACAAGCTCATTTTAAATATATGTATTGTTTTCCTCCACATAAAGAAAAACCAGCATTTTTACTTGGCAGCCTTCAAACAAAATCAGAGAAGTTCTGCAAACAGAGCAAGCACTGCATACAGATGCCTTTTAGCTTAATAAAGACTTTCATATGAAATATTATTCCCTTTCCTAGTTATTGGCTTAATTAGGGTGATGATGGTAATGTGATGAATATTATGTACAGAAGAGAAAGCAGTTCCCATTATTTCTTCAGCGTATGTTTGTTGCCATTTTCAGAAGTTCTTGAATGTAGGAGTGTGTAATTGATCCTAACCTATTACTCAGTGTATTTTGCTAATGGTGGTTAGTTTGGAAAGCTTGTTTTAATATCTAAGTGTGTGTGTTATATCTCACATACCTAATGCTGTTTGCCTTTACAACTGGAGATACTTGCAAGGTAACATTGATCTCTGTGTTTTACACCACCATCACTCACTTGATGTGTATGCAGGGAGAACTAGAAGGCTTGCAGGGTACAAAGCACTAGTATATATCCAACACATAAATATTGCTATAGAAAGCTCTTTAAGAGTATGTGAACCCAACATTTTATATTCCTGATAGGTGCCTACCGTACCATGTACTTGTATGAAAAATTCAATGTTCTGTTTGTATTTCTTCCTTTGTGTGAAATCCCTGGTGTTCTGCCAGTCCCTCTGCTTTCCTATTAAAAACTGACCACACTAAGCAGGAGAACACACCATGGTCAGTTCTCTGGGAATTCAGCCAGCTCTCTTCCAATGATCAGACTTGTCCTGACACCCCTACCGCACAGCCTTTCACTGGGAAGCTCAGTGTGCTGCTGTTTCTCCTCCCCCAAATCTTTTGCAGCTGAGAGTAGAGGGTATGTGATCACTTATAAAAAGGGGTTGTCACGTACCTGGTGGTAGAGTCTGGCTTATGCAGTAGGCAACCTCTCTTACAGCCCTGGTTCCAGAACCCCTGATAGAGCAGACAGGGAGTGCTGGAGCACAGGGGAGCATGAGGGCTAGTTTGGACACAGGTGATGGCAAGACGTAGTCCGATAGCCCATGCTAGACAGAAGAATAGTGATGCAGGCTGGGACAGTAACTGGCGGGCAAAGCAGTACAGGAGGAGCAGGCAATCGGGTGGTCAGGTGCAGGCAGGGTCGTCAACAGGCGGGCAGGCAGAAGTACATGAGGAGTAGGCAGAAGGGTGGTCGTAGGCAAGCCAGGGGTCGGTGCAGGCAGAGTTCAACCAGAAAGCGGGTTCAGGCCAGTCACAGGAAACAGGAAGCTCAGAACGGGTCACTCAGGAACACAGTAATGCTGTAGAACAGACAGCACTGACTATTGGGAGTGGAGAGAACAAATAGAGCCGTTTGGCCCGTTTCCGGAGCGTGTGCGCGCACGAGCGCGCGCACCCATGCGCACAGGCGCCCGCACAAGCGCCAATGACAGCTGGAGATGAAGTTCTTCTCCTAACAGGGGTAAAAAGGTATTTATACATTTTTTTATATCTATACACAGATGTTTTGCCTTTCATTTCTATTTTGAAAACTGAATGGTTTGTTTTACAAGGTGAGGGTTTACAATTACTTTAAATAGCATTGGTTGTTATCTGAGATATTACCAAAAGCACAATCATCAAGCATCTAGACTGACTTTATCACTCCCCAGTGTGTGCTTCTGAAATGTTGTGAAGGAAATTGCAGCAGGCACTCTTGCTGTCTGTGTGATGCACAATCTGTAACAAGACCATCATAGTTTCTGTATTCTCTGTGGTGCACACAATTTCCATGGAGCCAGTTTCATTTGTATGACAAATTTAGCTAAAAATACTTCTGATACGCCGTGTCCGCTGTCTGGAACGCACGCCAGCTCCCCTTTCGCTTTGGAGCGGGGGCGTTGAACTGTGAGCACATTGGCAGATCTTCTGAGTGCTAGGGGAGGCACTAACATTGAGAGTGATATTTACATATTTTCATTTTTGACAATTTTAATAAACGGCCTTACGCTATGGGAGTTGTTCTGTGGTTGCCTTCTATGAGACATATTTTAGTACATTGATTCCTGGAGTGGAGCACATATAGGCCAGTGGATCTGTGACACAAGTGATTTTTGACCTTTCTCAGTGTACACCCAGGGGGTCAACTACTATTGGTGAGTTTGGTCCCAAGGGGACACGGGTGAAGACGCGGTTGGGTTTCTTTTGGAGGATACACGTTACTGCACAAGTCACTTTATTTGAGAAGTTTCAGCACTTTGTGCACTTTGCACATTTATTTTGACCTGGACTGTAAATGCATGTATACCGCACATAATCTGATTTACTGTCTTTTGCTGTTTATGTTTAGGCAAAGCTGTGTGTTTCTTTGCTTGGAGAAGCATGATGTCTGCCATTATTATTCAATATTTCTGTGGGCTAAAGGCAGTGATATGCTAGGTATAACTCACTCCTCTCAAAAGCCAGTGCTAAGCAGGATGAAAAACGAGCACGAAAGGTCATGTGACTATATCAGTTTTAAGCAAACCTTAGATAAATATTAAAATAGGGCAAAAACATGTACTGCAGATAGGAGGAAGTATAGAATATAGACTGCTAAAATTTTGCATATGATGAATATTATTAGTTCAAATGTGAGAAACATTAATCCCTTTTATCTTAAAGTGTTTGTAAACTCATATAATAAAGTCTATGCCAGCCCCTCTATTAGAGGCTGGCATAGCACACTGTGACACTTTTTTTTTTCAAAAAACGAGTGTTCTAAATACCTATTTAGCTGTCTTCAGGCCGGTCACATGACTCACGGCCGCTTTTCAGCTCTGATGGATCTCCTTCGGACGTCACATGGCCACTCAGCCCCTCCTGCAGTGCCATGGAAACTGGCCTGAAGTCATGTGCCCGGCCTGAAGATTGGGCTGAACAGGTACTCAGAAGCCTTGTTTTTTATAACAGCTATGCCAGCCACTAATAGAGGGGCTGGCATAGACTTCTTATGTTTTATATCCCGCTAATAGTGGCAATAGCGGACGTGGGGGGGGGGGGCAGAGACACAGGCAGCGAGGAGGGGGAGAGATGAGAGCAGGGCTGCTGACGTCACAGACAACGGTGGCCAGGGCTCAGAAGCCTTGGCTTCATTGTCTATGCAGAGGGGGGATACAGGAAGTGCCAGGTTCGGGGGGGGGTTTACAGTTTAGAGGGGGACAGATTACATAGCACAAGCACTGTGCTGTTTAATCTGATTAAAGGGACCAGGATTTGTATTTTTTTTGGGGAGTCAACAAACACTTTAAGCTGGCCATTTTATCTTAAGCTGGCCAGTCAATGTTTGTTGACTTGATGAATACCGTTCGAAAGGACTTTCTTTTACATTTAACATTTAATTTTGAAACATTTGGACTTTCCTGAATGAAAACTACATTCACAGTTAGAAATGTGTGCATTTGAGAAACAATTTCCATCTTGTTACTTCGATTTTTCTTGTTGTAGATTTGACCTCACTAATGTTTAGAAAATCAAACGAAGGTTCGGAAAATTCTGAACGAAATTCTACCACTGTATGGCTTGCTTTCCTTTAATCACACTGACAGCGACAGCTTCTGGAGCATAGTGGCAGAATATGTTTTGCTTTAGTCACAATCCTAAAGTGTTACTAACCCCACAACAGTAAAATCAGTCTGTATATGCAGTAAAGCATGCTTGTTATACTCACTGTGGAACCTAAGGGGTTAATCATTTGTATTGTGTATAAAAGCTGTTCTGTCTGTCTCCAAAAAATAACCTGATATTTACAGAGCCAGGGGACAGGCTGCACTTTCTCATTTTGGTGTGTATTGTTGGAGAGTTTTGTTTTTTTTCTCTTGGGAGGGTGCATGTGATCAGCGCAGGGCCAGACAGAGGATCAGGGGAGAATAAAAACTCCTCCTACAAGCTTTACTAGGAACCAATAGAAGTCACAAGGCTGCTATATACTGCTGATGAGAAAAGGTATTTATCAGTATATATTTACTAAAATAGTTGCATTTCCATGTTCTGCGTACTGTGGGAGACCAGATATAGTGAATGCAGGGTCCTGGGTTTAGTAACACCTTAATGGTTTAGTCTACCTTTCTTATTTGCTCCATGGAAACTGAAAGGTACAGGTGCACTCTGCACTGAACATACAACAGCAGGAAGAAAAAAAAATCCCTTCTCCCTTTTTGACAAGACCCCAATTTATTTAAATGTGTTTTCCATTTCTTAAATATGGCTCATTAAGCGCTATATTATAATATGACTAATGAGCTCTGGGTGTTTTGATCAGTTTTTTTAGTATGTACATTGTATTCATTTCATTTACTGGTATTTATGCATCAATGAAAAATTTGGTTGGTGCAGGGCTCGGAAAGTCCATTGACAGGTCCATAGGTGTAAACACACTATTTCAAAAACCCGCCACCAAGGTGTTCCATGGTTCCGGCTCTAGGTGCAAGATATGTATGGAGACCACCACCGACACCCACACACACTGGTTCTTACCAGATGGACCGGACCCCCATCACAGAGGTCAGGTCAGCATAACACAGATGGTCATGTATACAGATGATATGCCCCTCTATTCCACGTCACACAATCTCCCGTCAGCCCACTCGATAACTCGTAATGTCCAGGAGTGTTCTCATGCTATGACTCTCAACCCGTGGATACAGCACATTGCACGCTCCTCCAAGCCGTCACTCAAATGGTAACCATTAAAAAGATAGAGGCGCAATATAATATTTTGGATATAAAACTGTTTTATTCTAATAAAAGTATGGCACTCACATGTTCATTGATCCAAGCTTGCATTGAAACATTATGGGAAACGTTTCCAAACACCAGTATGGCCGCTCCTGTATCGCCGCACAATGACGTCACACGTCCGCGTCACACGGACTAACGCGTTTCGTCATAGGCTGACTTTATCAGAGGGTGATATGCACCAATATCAATATATGCATGTTTGGTAAGCATCAACCTATTTCTAACACACTGCAGTATTAGTATTTATTACAGCACACTGAAGAGTATCCAAACTATTACTCTGACAGCACCTCAGTTACCATCACTGAAATACCGTCTTGCATATCTTTAGTGCATTTTGTCTTTGTTTTGGTAGGCTCTGCTGCATTTCTTGAAGAAGGTTGTATCAAATGAAGAAAAGAATAAAATGAGCCTATGGAATGTATCTATGATTCTTGCTCCAAACCTATTTGTTTACAAAGGGAAAGGCGCCCACAAGGAAGAAATGAAGTCAGCTGCCTCTACTGCACACATTGTTCGTCTTTTAATTAGGTACCAGGATATTTTATGGACGGTGAGAAAACATTTTTACTTTTTTTTTGTCAGTTGAAAGAAATAAGAAACTTGATGTAGTTACAAGATTGTCAAGACGTTGTTGTGATGCTGGCAGTTATTTTTCAAAACCTTAGTTCTTTTGCACTAAGGGTATTTCACACCAGATGCAGTTCCATGCACTTTTTTTCTGCACTAAAATGCATGCACAGTGTTTTCCATGTATTCCAATGGCTCTAGTTCACACCGGTGCAGTCAGTTTCCGGTGCGTTTCTGGTGCAGAAAAAAAGAGCATGCTGCATTTTTTCTGCACAGAACTGTACTGGAACATAGCAAATTGTATCAAAAACTCACTGGAACTGCATGTGGTGTGAACTGTAAGCAAAAACTGATCCGGAACATATCCGGAATGCATTTTTGTGTTGTAACTTGGCCCTAAAAATGCATGCACAGTGTTTTCCATGTATTCCAATGGCTCTAGTTCACACCAGTGCAGTCAGTTTCCGGTGCAGAAAAAATGTAGAGCATGCTGCATTTTTCTGCACAGAACTGTACTGGAACATAGTAAATTGTGTTCACACCACACACAGTTCCAGTGCAAATTTGATACAATTTGCTGTATCAGTACAGTTCTGTGCAGAAAAAATGCAGCATGCTTTACATTTTTTCTGCACCGGAAACTGACTGCACTGGTGTGAACTAGAGTCATTGGAATACATAGATAACACTGTGCATGCATTTTTAGTGCAGAAAAAAAGCAAACAGAACTGCATCTGGTGTGAATTAGCACTTAATAACAACGACAAACAAAAGTTAATTATGAAGCATTGATATTATAATATATATATTGTTTATGTACTTAAATCAACTGAATGGAATAACAAAGACCATTATACATACATTGGACCTAAAGCAACAAAAAACCTTTTCCACACCTGTAGGGGCAGGGGCTAGTATTTTCGGTGTAAGCCAATAAAATATTATCTCTGTAAAAACACCCATGGTCAATTTATCTAATCTCAGAAGAAAAAGCTGGAATATGTGAAATAAATGTAGTACAATGTCATGAATTATTTTTACAATTACCTTCCATTTTCCTTCATTAAACCCCAGGTTTACCTTAAAAAAAAACACAAAACAAAATGAGCACAAGGTACATCACTTACCGTCACAGTGATGTGTCCCTTGTGCTTCTGTCCTCTGGTTCAGTAGTAATCTTAACCCCTTCCATTGTAGCAGGGGTTAATAGAACTAAGGAGCTGTCATGGGCATCAAGAGTACCCAACTATGCCTGCCTTTCTACCCAGCTCCTCTATTCATAGAAGCTGTACTACAACTTCTATGAATGAAACAAGATCACACAATCTATGAATAGGGGACAGCCAGATAAATGAATAGTCCACCCCCTCTATTCATAGATCTTGTTTCATCCATAAAAGCTGTAGCACAGCTTCTATGAATGGTGGAGGGGGCGGAAAGGGCAAGCACAGTCATGCACTCTTGATAAAAGCCTCTGACAGCTCCTCAATTCTGTTAACCCCCACCAAAGTGGAAAATTACATTGGCAGGGGTGGGGGCCATCGGAGGAGAAAGATTACTACTGAACTGAAAGACACACCCACAAGGAACATATCACACTGAGTAATGTAATGCCCTTGTGCTTATTATGCATTTTTTCTTCTTAGGCTTTAATAATAGGTGGTAGCTTACATTAGATTTGCTCCCACATTATGTGTTGTAATATATGAAGAAAACATGCAGAATAATAACATACTTAAAGTGGTTGTCAACTCTGTACAACCACTTTAAACTACAGGTAAGTCTATAATAAGGCTTACCTGTAGGTCCCGGGAATATCTCCTAAACTTGCACAGTTTAGGAGATATTCCCTGTATCTGCATGTGCCAACGTCATCAGCACATGCACACTGAAGAATCGGGCCCAGGGTGTCGTTTCTTCAGTAAATGTGCCATAACCGGCGGCTCCCGTGTGCATGCACGGGAGTGACATCAGTGTGGCTCCGGCCAATCACAGCGCTGTGATTGGCCGGAGCCGTGGAACCTGGAAGAAGCATGTCGCTGGTCACAGCGGTGTGCCGAGACTGCTGCAACAGCTTTGTTCTAAGGTGAGTATTTCATAAGGAGCTAGTATGCGATTCATACTAGTTCATTATGCCTTTGTTTTGCAGGGTTTTTTTTTGGAGAGTTGACATCCATACCCCCTTCCTTACCGGGCGAATTCTGCCACTTTGCTGCTCTATGTAAAGATCATAATTTTTTTGCTAGAAAATTACTCAGAACCCCCAAACATTATATATTTTTTTTTTAGCAGACACCCTAGGGAATAAAATGGCGGTCATTGCAACATTTTATCTTGCGCGGTATTTGCGCAGCAATTTTTCAAACGTGTTTTTTTTTTAAAAAAACAGTTTCATGCATTCAAAAAAAAACAAAACAGTAAAGTTAGCCCATTTTTTCCCATAATGTGAAAGAGGATGTTACGCCGAGTAACTAGATACCCAACATGTCACGATTTGAAATTGCGTGTGCTCGTGGAATGGCGCCAAACTTCAGTACTTTAAAATCCCCATAGGCAAGGCTTTAACAATTTTTACAGGGTACATGTTTAGAGTTACAGAGGAGATCTAGTGCTATAATTATTGCTCATACTCTAACGATCGCAGCGATACCTCACATGTGTGGTTTGAACGTCGTTTATATATGCGGACGCGACTTACGTATGCGTTCGCTTCTGCGTGCGAGCTCACGGAGACGAGGGAGCTTTAATTTTTTTTTTTCTATTTATTTTATTTTAATTTTTTTATTTTTACACTTTCCCTTTAAAAAAAAAAAACTTGATCACTTTTATTCCTATTACAAGGAATGTAAACATCCCTTGTAATAGAAATATTGCATGACAGGTACTCTTTATGGAGAGGTGTGAGGTCTATAAGACCTCACACCTCTCCTCCAAGCTGGAAAGCATCAGATCAAAAAAAAAAAAATAAGGATCTGATGCTTTCTAGCCAGAAAACTGGCTTTGTTTACTGTTGCCAGACCGGACGTGACGTCATGACGTCACGCCTGGTCCTCCGAGAGCCATAGAGATGACGGGGGACGATCTATCCTTCGCATCTCAATGGTACTTCCTTCCGGCCGCGGCGGTTCTGTCCTCCCGACTCACCGATCGCTGCCTGTAAGAACGATCAAGCCGCTGAGCAGCCGTTATGATCATTCTTATGGTAAAGAGAATCGCCGGCTGAAGAGAATGATACCTCATTGATGCCTGCAGCTGCTGTAGGGTTGCCACCTCATCCCTTTAAAAACGAACACATATTAATTACACAGTTTCTGTGGCTGATTAAGGTGGTAATTAAATGCACTTGGTGCCTTATCTGCATTCAATTAGCCTCAGATCCTGTGTAATTCATATGTGTTAGGGTTTAAAGGGATGAGGTGGCAACTCTAAGCTGCTGGCATCTCTGAGATATCAGTCTCTAAAGTAAATGACGTAATTTTACTATGGGCTGGTAGGGAACTGGTTAAGAATTTACAAATATTAGTTCTCACATATGGCTAATGTTTTCTAATGCAAATTTACTTTAATACCTCTATTGAAAAATACCTATAAAACATGGTAGCAATCTTGAAGCTGTGGTTTTCTCTCATGTTCTAGAATGTATTTTTTTATGTTCTCTATATTAGTAAAGTGTCTATCACTGAATATACAGTTTCAGTTAGTACAAAAACCCCCTTATCAAAAAATGTATAGACTTCCAAAAGTAGTAGTTAAGATTCATCACACATCTTTGAGCCTTCTGGCAACAATTAAACACAAAGAACAGAACAAAGCCTGCTGGAACTTGGGCTCATGAAGTTCAAAACATTTGTAATGCAAAACAGGTTTAGCTTTGCAAGCACGTTATAAAAGTGAGGTTCCGCTTGTGGTCATAGGCCAAGACTGTCAACTAGCATTTCCAGATAAAACAAGGCTGAAAGCAATATTGATAAAAATCAAAAATCTGTAGAATAATGTTGAAAAATACCTATATAACAGAATAAGCTGTTTCAATGCAGGTACCATCCTTTCTGATTTCACAAGTGCGGAAAATGAATGAAGCTGCTCTGAACAATAACAAAAAGCAGCTTATTTTCGATAAGAGTGTAAGGAAGCTTCTAAGGAGGAAGACCATGGAGCGTGAAAGACCTGAAAGGAGAGAGGTATATTTCATGATCCTTCTTGATCCTTCTTGACTATGCAATATGAGAGCCAAAGAGCTCCTGTCCCTGAAATATGTGCATATCCAAGCCCACCAAAAAGCTCTGAGACCCTTAAAAAAAATGTCATGGCCATAGGTGGACAGGGAGATATATGTTATATTATATGATTTATGCTGCAACATTATATTTTGGTACAGTATGTGTTTATGTATTTGTAATGAATCTATTTAACCACTTGCTTCCTGGGCACTTAAACCCCCCTCCTGCCCAGGCAAATTTTTGGCTATCAGCGCTGTTGCTTGTTGAATTACAACTGCACAGTCATGCGACGTTGTCCCCAAACAATATTTTTATCATTTTTTTTCCCCCACAAATAGAGCTTTGTTTTGGTGGTATTTGATCAGCTCTGCGGTTTTTATTTTTGGCGCTATAAACAAACAAAGAGTGACAATTTTGAAAAAAAAAACAATATTTTTTACTTGTTGCTATAATACATATCCAAAAATAAAATATATATAAAAAAATGATTCATCGTGTTTGTTCGATATATATTCTTCTACATATTTTTGGTAAAAAAAAATCACAATCGGCGTATATTGATTGGTTTGCGCAAAAGTCATCGCGTCTACAAACTATGGGAATTGATTTATGGCGTTTTTATTATTTTTTATTTTTTTTACTAGTAATGGCGGTGATCTGCGATTTTTATCGGGACTTTGACATTAGGGCGGACATGTTGGACATTTTTGACAGTTTTTTGGGGCCAATGACATTTATACAGCGATCAGAAATTTAAATATCCACTGATTACTGTATAAATGTCATTGTCAGTGAAGGGGTTAACACTAAGGGGGCAGTGAAGGGGTTAACTGTGTTCCCTCATTGTGTTCTAACTGTATGGGGGCTGGGCTGGCCGGGACATAACAGATCTCACTGATCCCTTCACAGAATGGAGAACCGCCGTGTTTACATCGGTGGCCCCCCATTCTGCAGCTCTGACAGGAGATTGCGGGTCTCCAGCGGACATCGACTGTGAGTGCGCACCAGGAGCGTGCACAGGGGACAACGTCCATGGACGTCGTCCCGGAAATTCAGATCCGCTCTGGAGCCGTACTTTGGCAATAGCACAGATCTGTAGGGGTTAAAGTGACAATTCAACCAAAACAATTTATATAGTTTGGATAGAATAGAGAAGGGTTAAATCGTTGTAAGAGTAGTAATTCTGTCTATGCCCCTGCAGAGGAATTCACCCTTATAAGTCCAGAAAGGAAATTACAAAGTCAGAAGGGAATTATCTAAATGGGGGCATGTGCCGCAAATGTATCATTCCCATTGGTTGTGCTCTATACCAAACTGTCAAACCATCCAATGGCTGGTGTCATAACTGATCACATGTGCAGCATCATGGCAGTTGTAGATTAAACAGAGGCCAAGATGGCAGCTTCCTTGGCTGAAAATGATAGGAGGGTTTACTACCGCTTTAAGAGAATGGGTTAAAAGGGTAGAATTTATCTATAACATGGAAGAACTGTATCATTATGGAGAAGATAGAATAGAAACATTTGTAAACATATGGAAAGGTTGGATAGAGTTTAAGAGTACAAAGAAATATTCTGGGATAATGGGAGTCTGAAAAAAGAGAGGTAGAGGGAATAAATGAAGAAAGATTATAATATATGTTGGATAAGGGGGGAGGGTGAGGGGCAAGGGGAAAATCTTATAAATGAGAATTTTGAGTAAAGTATTTGTATTTTGTAGAATGTGAAACTTATAACATTTAAATTAAAAAAAAAAAAAAAAAGAAACATGGCCAAAATTAAGGTTAAAGTGGTTCTAAAGGCAGAAGATTTTTTTTATCTTAATGCATTCTATGCATTAAGATAAAAAGCCTTCTGTGTGCAGCAGCCCCCTCAGCCCCCCTAATACTTACCTGAGCCCTATCTCAATTCAGAGATGTTGCATGAGAGCCTCGGCTGTCCAGGACTCCCCCTCATGGTTGGCTGAGACACAGCAGCGGGCGCCATTGGCTCTCGCTGCTGTCAGTCACAGTCAGTGAGTCAACGAGGAGAGAGAGGGGGCAATGCCGAGATGTGGCTACGTGTCTGATTGGACACACAGAGCAGCGGCTCAGGTCACGTGCCCCCATAGCAAGCTGCTTGCTGTGGGGGCACCTGGCAGTAGGGAGGGGCCATAAACGCAGGCAGGGGACCTGAGAAGAAGAGGATCTGGGTTGATCTGTGCAATTATTTTTAAACAAAAAAAAAACTTTAATATCACTTTAAGTTCATGGGGGGCAGGTAAAGGTGGCAGAAATGGGAGGTTCACAGCAAGCAGATACAAGTGGAAGGATTAGGGTCAAGAGTCTACCCTGTCTGTTGTTTCTGTACTTATTCAACATCCTCTTGCTAATTCACTAATTTGCACTTTAAGGGTTTGCACCTGTTGCTCCGCCTGTTTAGCAGCCACTCCAAGTGTGGGATCTATAGCTAGTACTGTTGTTTTGGAGGTCGGCCTTCAGTTTCTATATGTCTATTGTCCTTTTCTCCTGTAGCTGTTAGTATAAGCTAAAAAATGCTTAATTATCAGCAAGCTGTGTCCCTTAATGGACTCTAGAAAAAGGATTTTACTGTGAGTACAAAAGTCCAATTTTTGGCTGGTGTTCATTTTTAACACATGGACGAGCTGCTAATATTGCCCATACTGTGCATCTAAAGAGCAGATACTGCATTGTTATTCCACACCCTGGCGTGCTTTTTACGTCCTGTTCATAAAATGTAGACTATAGTGTGGAGCCTGCAGTGTCTCGCAGAGTTCTCTTTACTTCACACCGCAAAGAAGACTCCTTGATTGGAAGAGAGGCTAGTAACATGACAAGTTAAGTAACTAGGTTTTTTACCTTGCAACATTTTTTATTTCATTGTTATCAGTGGTACCCTGAAAAAACATACCACAATGCACATTTGTAAAGCAAACACTGCTTTATTTATAAATGTGCAGCTCACCACTGTCTATTCCCTGTCATAGTTAAAGGAAGAGTAATTTCAAATGTAGGATCCTTGTAGTCAAAACTAAATATACTTCAACACGTTTGGAAGATGTTGTGAATCCTGGTGTACTTTTAGGTGAAGGTGACTATTTTTAGGCTTTTAGAAAGCTCTCCTGTCGAGGTCAATTTGTGTTTTGTCTATCATCATCGATAAGCCCATGAAAACAAAGGCTGCCTGTGTCATGGTTATTATAGCTCTATTTTGCTTTTATATTTCAGCACTGTGATGTACCTGAAGGAGTGATAAGAGTTTACGCTCCACTGCACTCAAAGGTTTCCATGGCAATTCAGCTGAACAGTCGGACAAAAGCCAAAGACATCCTGGCACGCTTTCAGTGTGAAAACAGGTGTAAAGAGATGATCATTTCTTGTTTTTCATTTCATTTATTAGCAAACTATTTGAAATGTAGTAGTTTTGTTGAAGCAATTTTATATAGTATGTGATTTATACAATATTTATGTTTTTATATATCTATACTGTCACTTACAAGTGACATGTTACCAGGCACTAGTTTTACGTTTTGCTTTCAAATTGTAAGCCTATCCAACAATTCTCTGTCAGGAAAAAGTAGACATTGGCAAACTATACAAGCTCTAACATATACTATATATTGTTGGGCAGCCTACTGAAGTATATATACTGTAATCACATAGTTCCATTGTTATTTAGGTAGAAAAAAAGACACAAGTCAATCAAGTTCTACCCATAGAAAAGTAAATTAATTAATTAATTCATTAATTAATTGAATTAATTAATGAATCATTAAATAAGAATCTGCATATGAAGATCCTAATCCTGAAGTTAATCCAGAGGAAGGCAAAACAAATATTCAATTATGGTATAATTTGTTCCAACAGGGGGAAAAAATTCTTCCTGATCCCCTAAGGCAGGGTTAGTCTTTTCCATATTTTCACAGCTACTTTCATGAAGAAGCCTTTCCATATGCAGAGGTTAAACCCCTTTATCTTCAGACGCAAACAGTGCCCCCTTTGAAATTATCTTAAATCAAACAACTTTTAGGCCATTTATGTATTTAAACATGGTGATCATATCAACCTTTGAATGCCTCTTAAGAGAGAATACATTTCAACAAATTTTTCTTTATAGCTGATGTCCTCCATGCCTTATATCAGTTAAATTGCCCTTCTCTGCACTTTCTCCAGTTCCCTAACATCCCTTTTTTGAACTGGTACCCAAAACTGACATCCATAGTCCAGATGAGGTCTTAATGATGCATGAATGTTTTAACACCCCAAGGGCATACATTTTCTTTTATCAACACTTACCGTCATTTGCCACATAGTTGTCCAGTCAAACAGTGCATACAGGTCTGCTTGTGAGGCCTTCATGCACACTGGACGTTATAAAAAATGTTAGTAGCGTTGCCACACTAAAAACATGAGTGTTTCCGCGTTTGTGCTTTTTTAGCGTTAGTGGTTTTTAGCGTTTTTAGCAAAAAAAACCCCACAAGCTATGGCATCAAAATTACTCAAAAACGCCAGTTAGCCACTTTTTACCACGTTTAACGGCTTTAGAGCATTTTTACAGCTCAAAAACACCTCTCAAAACCCACTAGTTCTGGGGTTTTATTCCAGCCAGAAAACACCCAAGCCAAAAAATTGTGATACCAGCCAATGTGTGCATGGACACAGAGGATAACATGCTGGAGAGTTTACTGGCTGTAGAAAAAAATGCCAGAAGCCACAAACAGCAGCTGTAAAAATGTCCAGTGTGAGGCCATAAAGACATCTTGTAGGGACTTTATTCCACTACATAGATCTGCCAACACCAAAATTGTAGTTTTCATCCCAAATGCTATATAATATTATAAATAAGTTAAAATGTGAGGGTCTAAACTCTGAACATTGGGGTACACCACTAATAACCCTAAACCATTCAGGGTATGAAAATGTGTTACTAATGTCTGAATAAAGTCTTTACACCAATTTTCTAATAATTCACACACTGGATTTTTAAGCCTGTAGACCGTATTGACCTTCACATTAACTATACCTGGGAAACTATGTCAAATGCTCCAGTAAAGTACACTACATCCACAGATATACCTTTGTCTAAGTTTTTTCTTACAGCCCCTTAAAACTAAAGCAGATTTGTTTGACAACTTTGGCTTTTATGAATCCATGCTGGATATCATTTATAATATTGTTTTCCAGAAAAATCCTTCTATGTGGTCCTTTATAAAATTATCAAGTAACTTTCCAAGTATAGAAGTTAAAGTAGAACTAAAGGCAAAGTGTGTTGTTTTTTCATTTTAGATAAAGTAAATAAGGGTTAAAACCTGTTCTTTTTTTGCCATCTGTGTTCACTGGGAAGTAGGCATGGCCCAATGTTCGAGTCGAATGTAAGTTCGAGCCAAACATCGGGGTTCGCCCGAATTTAGAACATTATGGGGTGTTTGTGGCAAATTCGAGCGCCGCTAAACGCCCCATAATGCAGTGCAAGATCGCTGGGAAATGACACTGATTTGAATCCTGATGGGAACGCCAAAGATTCATGATGATTGTACAGTGCACCTTGCACTCAGATTTCACCTTGCATTGGTTTAGAGCAGTCATGTTAATAAGGAATAGCTGTTATGGGTTACTGTACTTTTCTTTATTGCTCATCATGCCAGATAGCCTGTGTGCATTTTCATTTGCAACAAAAGCTAGATCTGTTGTCAACATCTTTAATTGTTAATGTTATATCCAAATTAATTTAAACAATATAAATGTATTGTAATTGCTATATTAAAACTGTGTAGTGCACAGGAATAATAGTATTTTATTCTACTAAAACGAAAATGTTGACAGAAGTTAGATGAGTATCATTTCTTGGTGAATGATATTCTGCCTTTCTGCTGTGCTGCTGTATCAAAGGTCAAACCTCTTCTCTGGCTGACTGTATGAAAGCCTATCAATCACACAACATGCTTCTGTGATCTGAATCACATGAAAATATAGCCAGTGCTGCCACATTGAAGTGCCTTTCCTCTAGAGAGCCTTTCAGCTTATTTGCCTGCATTTCCTGCCACAATATTGTCATTAACATCTGCATTTCCCATTTTGTTAATTTACGGAGACTCTTTGTTGAAGGGCAAATTCTTGATAGTAATAAGAAGTAACCAAACAATTTTGCAGCAGAACATTTGGTTAGAATGCTGGAACTAATTAGTAGTGCCCACTGGAGAATACAGCTTAAAGAAGACAGTGCAGCAGCTGGGTACAAGACATTTTACTTATTTAGTGTGCAAGAAAGCAACAGACTTCTCTCCATCAGAGTGATAAATTTATTTATTTATTTTTTTTTTTTGCATTTCCAGTAATGGAACATCCGACAAATTGCAAAACCAAAGTTTATATGAAACAGGGGGAAACATAGGTAAGCTTCCAAGCTTTTCTGAAATTGTAAGATTAAAAATATGATAATATTTTTATCAGCTATGTAAGTACAAACCTTGCTTAAAAGAACAATAGAGTGTCTAAGTCCAATATTCCCTTTTAACAGTACTGCAGCAAAAGTATTTGTGTGTTTGAATATCTTGTGTCATTGTACCATCCAGACTGATTAATAAGCCACAGTGGTGTAGTGGTTAGCACTTTCACCTAGCAGCAAAAGGGTCGCTGGTTCACATCCCAAACACGACACTTCCTGCCTGGAGTTTACATATTCCTCCTGTGCCTGTGCGGGTTTCCTCCCACCCTCCAAAGATATGCTGATAGGTTAATTGGATCCTGTCAGAATTGGCCCTAGTATGTAGTATATATATGTATGAATGTGAGTTAGGGACCTTAGATTGTAAGTTCCTTGAGGGTAGGGACTAATGTGAATGTACAATGTATATGTAAAGCGCTGCGTAAATTGACAGCACTATATAAGTACCTGAAATAAATAAATAAGTCGTTGTTAGTTGGAAATAAGGGATCTCTGTAAAAAAAAAATGTAAGATTTATATCTATGTGCCTGGCTAAAATACTATGTTGAGGTTTCCTTATCTGTTAAAAAGTTAAAGTACTTCCACTTATTCAGTGACTGGTGAAGACCAGAAGCTGAGGATGTATCAGGTAATGAATGACACTCAAATTTAGCACTGCACTGGGGATGACCCCCTTCCCACCTAGCAGTGCCTAGGTCCTAACCCCTCCAGCAGAGGAACCATAGTAAGTGTACATTTACCACATCTGCAATATATTTTATATGAATTTTATTCCAAACATCAACTACTCCTTTGGTAAAATAATCAATTTCTAAGATTAGTTTTAAACTTCCCTTCTGCTAGTCTGAGGTCATGTCACTGTGTTCTTAATCTTCTAAAAGGAGTTGTAAAGGCAGAAGGTTTTTTATCTTAATGCATTCTATGTATTAAGATAAAAAAAAATCTTCTGTCTGTAGCAGCCTCCCCAGCACCCCCTATAACTTAGCTGAGCCCCATCTCTCTCCAGTGATGTACATGAATGTCTTAGCCATCCGGGACTCTCCTCCTGATTGGCTGAGACACAGCAGTGGCGCCATTGGCTCCTTTGGCTGTCAATCAAAGCTGGTTAGCCAATCATGGGAGAGAGGGGAGGGGCCACGTTGGGGTCCGTGTCTGAATGGACACACAGAGCTGTGACTCAGCTTGGGTGCTCCCATAAGAAGCTGCTGGCTGAAAGGCAGTCATCAGGAGGGAGGGGCTATGAGCAGCAAAGAGGGACCTGAGAAGAGGAGGATCCAGGCTGCTTTGTGCAAAACGAACTGCAAAGAGGAGGTAAGTATAACATGTTTGTTATTAAAAAAAAAAAAAAAAAAACTAGACTTTACAATCACTTTAAGCTTTGTATTGAAAATAGTGCTCTTCTAAACACTAGGGCAAGATTTTCAGGTGATAATGTTAACCCATTAAATAATATTTGATATTTAGAAATGAATACTTTCAATATATATTTGCCCAACTAATTTAAATTGAATGCCACCTAACAAATCTGAAACCAGTGCAAGTGATTTTGATTGGATGAACTATTTCTGAATTAGATGAACAAAATGAACACCTACCTATAGAGGTGGAGTCTGTGACTTCCTGATATTTGAGGTTGTCTAAGATTCTAAGGCAGGCTTTTTATTTTACAAAATTATACGTGATATTTAATAAGGAAAACGATTTTAATTGTGTATTTTCCACAATGAATTTTATTTAAAGCTTCTTACACATAAAAAAGAAACATGTGCCTTTAAAGTAGAACTATAGGCAAAACATTTTTTCATTTTGGATAGAGTTTTTTTTGTTTGGCCATCTGTCATTGGGGAAGTTTACCTTCACTTCCTGTCCCACACCCTAAACAGAAAGTGAGAGAAAATCCCTGCAAATTAGGGAAATTCCTTGGGGACCCCCATTTTACCAGAATTAGTGTCCCCATTGGAAAATTTCCCTTCTAATACTTTTTTGGGAAACACACAATTTGTTTGTTTTTTGTTACTTTCACTTTCAATGATAACAGTAAACAGGACAAATAGGCACAGACAGCAATAAAAATCGAATTAAAACCTAACTAAAAATAACATTTTACTTTTTATTGTACTTTAAGGCTTTAACACTGTAAGTATTACATAGCAATCAACACCAAGTGTCCTCATGTCCCATTCTTTTGAAATATTTTTTCCTACCGATGCCCTTTTCCTGTTTTTGTTTAATAATAGCAGTGTCCAGAATTTTGGACCTTTTTCAAACAAAGCAAAATGAACTGTGATTTTCCAGGAGCCAGCACATCTGCAGCACTGAGATGATGAATTATTTTTTAAATGACTAGTTGATATTACAGCTTATGTCTATGTGTTCTACAATTTTCTTATCTCCTGTGCCTGTAATGAGAAAAACACAACGGTTGCCATTGCTAATCACACGAAAACCCTGCTTGCATGGCTCATTCTGGCCTTCATACTTTATAAGTAATAGACAGAAATCAAGCATATATCAAGTGATAAACAAAGAAGAGGAAGCACATCAGCCTTGTGCATTACCCTAGTGGTATCTTTAATAGTAGATAAAAGGAAGTATACAGTACTCACAAACAAATAAGTGATAAAGGCATATCAGAGTCCATAGTAGACTCAAAACAACCAGGTCAAAGAGACTTTTTCCAGTAAACCGGAGGAGCTACTATATCAAGTGATGTCAGAATGCATCACCTGTAGTCAGCAGCTCAGGAAGTATTAAAACGTATGTGTGCATATAAAACACAAATCATAAATAACCACGCTCATCAAAATAACAGCAATCCAACATGTAGGGACAACCCTTCACATATGGTTGTAGTGTATAAAGGAACACCTGCTGTATAGCGAAATCATAGCGCTACTTAAACAAAATGTCCAAAACATGTGTTCTAATAAGCATCAGTGGTGACTATGCAGGCTAGATAACTCAAACTCTGCCTGCAAGTGGTGAATATCACTCATTTGATAGTCACATGTCATAAATGGAGCTAGAAAGTTGATTGCTGTAACCTCTTAGAACTCAAATCACACTTGCAATAAATTGATATGAATAAATCAATTGAAGGTAGTCAGTGGGATCCCTCCGTCGGGCACTGGTGACACCCCCCCACTTACCTGATGCTGGTGCCCCGAAGGCCAAACTTACTTAGTGGGAGACGTTCGGATGTTCCTCCAGAACCGATCACCGATGGAAACCACATGGGAAATAGGGCCCAGAAGAAAAAGGTAAGGACTCCAATTGTGAAATACGTAGAAGGATTTAATAAGCAGCAAGTGCAAACAATAAAATAAATGGATAAAATGAAGATAAAACATCTAATAGCATAGGGCGCCCTTGGAAGGAACGTGCAATGAAACGAGGAAGCAGGGGACGCCGATTGCGCTCCACCTGCGTTCCTCCGAGCGGAAATGACGCAAAAATCCCTTGCCACCCAACACGGCGTTTTGTTAACAACACGTTAACATCATCAGGAGTCATGACGTCTCCCACTAAGTGAGTTTGGCCTTCGGGTCACCAGCATCTGGCAAGTGGGGGGTGTCACCAGTGCCCGATGGAGGGATCCCACTGAGGACTACCTTCAATTGATTTATTCATATCAATTTATTGCAAGTGTGATTTGAGTTCTAAGAGGTTACAGCAATCAACTTTCTAGCTCCATTTATGACATGTGACTATCAAATGAGTGATATGCGCCACTTACAGGCAGAGTTTGAGATATCTAGCCTGCATAGTCACCACTGATGCTTATTAGAATACATGTTTTAGACATTTTGTTTAAGTAGCGCTATGATTTCGCTATACAGCAGCTTTTCCTTTATACACTACAACCATATGTGAGGGGTTGTCCCTACATGTTGGATTGCTGTTATTTTGATGAGCGTGGTTATTTACGATTTGTGTTTTAGTTATTTAAGGTTTTTTTACCTGTCATACCAGCTGCTCTCTTTGTGTTAGTTTCCTACAGCGCAGGTACTTTTTGGTATATCTTTACCTTAAAAGACCCTGTGTACAGTATGTGTACATATAAAAGCCATGAAACTAGTATTTTGGTAAGACATCAGGCTTAGTAACCCCCATTGTTCTCTCACTTTATTAAATACTACAGGCAGTAAAACAATTCAGCAAGCTACTAATGTTATTCAGACACATTGCCACCCAACTAACTTTAATTCAGTAGTTCTCAACTCCTGTCCTCATGACCCACCAACAGGCCAGATTTTAAGTATTACCTTGGGGAGATGCAGACTAGAATACTGCAATCACTGAGCAGCAAATGCCATCACCTGTGATGTATTTCAGTTATCCTGCAAACCTGGACTGTTAGTGGGTCCCGAGGACAGGAGTTGAGGACCACTGCTTTTGGAAATGAAATGAAATATTCCACTGACCCCCTTGTAGGCCCTCACTAGGCCTCTGGATGGTACTGTAGACTTTTACCTCTTATTCCCCAAATTCATATTAAATCTACATAGAATATTTCTATAAAAAGAGAAAGACACTTTGATAGATGACATTAAGAATGACTGGGCTACAGACACAGGGTTGGCATTAGGTGTTGCCAGATATCTCCCTGAGAATATCAACCCACCGTTAC
>BLSH010474455.1:569844-591408 GCA_018402905.1 Glandirana rugosa | reverse complement strand
GATGTTTGAAGACTGGGATAAGAGACGAGACGACTGGAGGTTAAAAGACGGGGAGACTTTATAAAATGGCGTGGGGGAATAGTCTGTCCTATCTAGGTCGGGACGGACTTACGGACATTTATTGGTGTCTTATCATGTAGAAACTACTGGGTGTGTAACGACTATACAAGATCCTTCTTAGTGTGTAGTTTATAACAAAAAACTTTTTCGTTTAATTTACCATGTGATTTATAGTAATAAATGTCTTGTCAACTCAGTTCTCTTTCATCTTTGTTATACTTTGTTTGTGCGTTTAATCGTTTGATAACCTCCGTGTAGCCGTGGAAAATCACTGTATTTTGATTTCACATTGTGCCTACTCGATAAGAAACTATTTTGGTGTTCTATTGTTTTGCTGTTGGATAGTTTGCTAATTTGCGTGTTTGTTTCATATTGTTTCTACTTTCTCTTGACTCAACTGTTCTGTAAATAATGATATTTAGTGTACCATTTAATTTGCTTTTTCAAAAAACAATATTTGATGTGTGATTCTTCCTAGAACATATCAGCAATGTGTGGGTCATCAAAGATGTACTATTCTGTGGTTATTTACAGGCATTCAGGCAGGGCTGGATCTATCCTGTCTGATAAGGGGGTGCGGTAAAATATTTCAGAGGGGCAGAAAATTGGAGGTCAGCAGAGCAGAGAATAGGGTCAGAAGTTTGTAGGGCAGTGTACAATGGACATTAGCTTGCAGGGTTCTGCAGGTTGGAGGACAGGGGTCAGCAAAGCTGAGGACAGGGGTCAGTAGAGCTGTGGATAGGGGTCAGCAGAGCTGAGGACAGGGATCAGCAGGGTGGAGGACAGGGGTCACTGCTGGCAAGGCAAAGGATAGGAGTCACTTCTGGCAGGGCACTCAGCAGAGCTCCTTTCTCTATCCCTGCACTGCACACAGCTTGGGCATAGGCAGCAGAGCTCCTCCTCCCCACACAACACATAGCTGAGATCAGATTCTCTTACACACAGCCACAATCTGCACAATGCATAAATGGCTACTGTCGCCTCTCTGGCATTCCCACCAGAGGATTTCACAGGTCAGAGCTGCAACATAACAGCTACACATTGTGCAGATTGTGTGTAAGGGAATCCAATCTCAGCTATGTGTTGTTGTGTGGGGTGGAGGAGCTCTGCTGTCAATGCCCAGGCTTTGTGCAGTGCAGGGATGGGAGAGATGTCCAATTCCTGGCAAAGAATGAGTAATTCCTACAGAGATCTTCCAATAGGGGGATGAGTGCTGATGAACAGACTAGACAAGATAGCATACAGATAATATGAAACTTGGATAATGCAAAAGGTAACACTGATTTACAAATATGCATGCACATTTTTTTTTTTCTTAAGAGTATTTTTATTGTATAATTAAGAAATACAAGGATAGTGAACAAAGCTGTACAATACATAGCATTGCTTGGGTAAGTAGTGGTATCTTATAACAATTGGTGGAATATTCTTGAGGCTTGAGGTCGTTCACAGCACAGCTTTACATGTTTAAACATCTCTTATATCATTTATAACATTTATAACTTTTATAACCGGTTCGGAAGAGTGCGGTGGGACACCACCGCAGGCGCCCCTATTGGGCTCAAACTGCGCTCTGCGGTGAGATTCCCTCAGCTCGTCTTCCATTTGTAATTTACAACATTGTGTGGGGTATGTAGGAAGAAAAGAGGGTCAAAGAGGTTGGGGTTGGGTCAGGGGGTGGTGGATGGTCAGGGTAATAAGGATGGACAAGTCTCGGCATCTATGTTTACTTTCTTGGATCTGTGAGTAAGGAATTAGCAGGTTATAGGTATCACTTTTGCTCAGAAGGAGGAATTATACCATTGAGTCCAGGAGGCCCATTTCCCGGCCTCACGCACTCTTTGGCCTTTGTGGGTAGTAGAGAGGAGTTCGTAAGTGTAGTGTGTTTGGGTTAAGTCTACAACATCTGTAAGGGTTGGAATAGTAGGTGTTTTCCATCTTCTGGTTATAGATAACCTCGCTGCCATTAATATGTGTATAGTTACTCCTAGTTGAGGACGGTAGTTGTTCAGTATGGAGGTTCAGGATTGCAAGTTCTGGGGTAGGCGGGACATGGGATTTAGTGATGGTTGCTAGTAGAGTGAAAACCTTGTCCCAATAGATCCGTACCCCTGGGCAGTCCCAGAATATGTGTTTAAGGGACCCTCTTTGTCCACACCCTCTCCAGCATGTGGGGGGGGTGTCCTCCAAATTTCGAGATAAGTACAGGGGTTATGTAGCACCTCTGAAGGATTCTGTGTGATAGTTCCCAGAGGGTTACACATGAGGTAGCTTTATAAATCGCTTTGGATGCTTGCATCCATTGTTTAGTGGAGTAACAAGAACCTAGTTCCTCTTCCCATTTGAGTAGTGCTTTTGATTTAGAGGGAATGTTTTTTTCCTTTAGCACCAGGTATATTGTCGAGAGGCCTTTGCTGGATGCTGGGGAATAGTTGAGGAAGGACCATATTTTTAAGGGAATTTGAACTCAGATTTGTGGATTGCGTTTAATGCAGTTATTTGTAGATAGGTATAGTAGTCTTGGGGTTGAAGGTTTAGATCTGCTTGGACTTGGTTGAAGGATTTTAAGGAGTCAGCTGTGTATAAGGTGTTTATTTTGGGATTGTTTCTTTTTGTCCATGTGGAGAGCCTAATGTCGGGGACTAATAGTTTTATAATGTCTAGCGGAGGGTTTATTGGGACGGTAGGGTCTCTGACCATTTGGTTCTGGTCAGTTTATTCCATATCTTGTGTGTCGCTACTATAGTGGGCGAATAGGAGGTAGGGGGGCACGATTGGGGCTGTCCGCTTAATAGCCATAGTTTCATATCTTCTTGTTTGGCAACTATCTGTTCAATTTCACCCCATAGTTTAGTAGGGATGGGGACGAACCATTCCCTGGTTTGGGCCAAGATATTACTGAGCTTGGTTAGGGTTGTTAGCGCACATCTTGGTTTTTTGTTCTTCCACAGGTACTTGGTCAAGGCTGATTGTAGTGATTTGATATAGGAGCTAGGTAGGGGGATGGGGAGTGTTCTAAAATATAGTAGTTTAGGCAGTGTCATCATCTTGAAAGCGGCTAGGCGACCTCACCAGGAGAGCTCAAATGTGTCCCATTTATGTAGATCTGACATAAATTGGATCTTAAAAGAGGGAAAATTGGACTGGAACAGGTTCTTGGTTCTGTTGGTCAAAGTTATGCCAAGGTATGGTATGCCCTGGCTATGCCATTGGTACAGGAAGCGTTTAGTTAGTGTCTTTTGGGTGTTATCATCTATAGTCAGGTTTAGTATTACTGATTTGGTGTCATTTACTTTGTAATAAGAGACTTTGCCGAAGTCTGTTAATATGGATTGGATTGATGGTAAAGAGGTTTTGGGGTTAGTGACTATAAGAATCACATCGTCAGCAAATAGACTAATGTGGTTCCTAAGTTTATCCCTGTAATTTTTGGGTCTGAGCGAATGCGCTCAGCCAGAGTTTCTATTATTAAATTAAAAATTAGGGGGGAGAGGGGGCAACCCTGTCTCGTGCCGTTGGATATTTGGAATGGGTGGGATAGCATTTTGTTGGTGTAGACTTGAGCTGAGGGGTGTTTATATAGGGCTAGTATGGCGTTTTGTATATGGCCTTTGAATCCAAATTTATCTAGTGTGGCCTGTAGGTATCCCCAATGGACTCTGACGAACGCCTTCTCTGCGTCTAATGATAGAAGCAGAGAAGGCGTTCCCATGCGTTCTGCGGTGTGTATAGTGTTGATTAGGCGCCTGGTTGCGTCTGCAGCTTGTCTGTCTTTAGTAAATCCTGCTTGATCCTTGTGTATTAACGATGGCATAAATTTCATCAACCTGGTCGCTATAGCTTTTGCATAAATTTTGACATCTAGGTTCAGTAGGGAAATAGGACGGAAATTCTGTGGGGTATTCGATTCCTTTCCAGGTTTGGGGATGGTTATAACAAGAGTCTTCAGCATTTCTGGGGGAAAGGAAGAGGAGGAGGCAGCTTCGTTGAACACCTGGCTTAGGTGAGTGGAGAGAGTGGTTTTGAGGAGTTTATAATACTCCCCCGTGAGGCCATCTGGGCCTGGTGATTTTCCCGTAGGGAGAGAGTCAATTACTGTGGCCACTTCTGTGGGGGTGAAGGGGGTATTTAGTTCTTCTAGTTGTTTTGATGTTAATGAGGGGAGGTTTATCTTTTGGAGGAACTGGGCGATCATCTCTTGTAATGGTTGGGCTGCTAAGGGATCTGTAGCTATATTATAGAGAGAGCTGTAGTAACAGCTGAATGCGTTGGCAATCTCTTGGGGATCTATGCATTTTGCTTTGGTAGTGGGATGGAGCAGATAGGGTATTTTAGTCTTGGCATGGCGACCTTTAATACGTCGACCCATGGCTTTCCCAGCTTTATTGCTGGTTGAGTAGTAGCGGGCTTTGAGTGTGTGTAATTGTTTTTCAAATGTATTTAATAGGACTTCTCTGAGTTCCTGTCTTAGCTTTGCGAGCTTGTTTCTCAAAGTTAGTGAGGGGGAGGTTTGGTTTTGGGTATCTAGGTCTTTAATCGTTCTAGTCAGGTGGTCTATCTGCTGCGTCCTCCTCTTTCTCTCTTGTGCTCCCATTTGAATAAGAATCCCTCTGCTGAAGGACTTATGGGCGCACCAGAGGGTCTCCGAGAGGGCCACCGAGCCACAGTTAATTTGAAAAAATTTGTCTAGCTGGTGCTGTAACGAGGTGGCGTAGATGGGGGTTTTTAGTATTTGAGCATTAGCTCTCCATAGTTTCTGGGTATTTGGGTGTTTAGAGGATGTTATAGTGATGTGGGTGCGGGCATGGTCGGACCATGTAATAGGCTCGATCGCTGACCCGGAGACCCTCCCGAGCACCCACTTATCAGCTAGGAAACAGTCTATTCGCGAGTATTATGTACATGAGAGTGAAAAGTGTATTCTCTCTGTCCCGGGTGATGACATCTCCAGACGTCATAAAGGTCGTTATCATTGAGAAATTTGGCCATGTTGGGGCCAGGTCTAGACTTAGGGTTGGAAGTGTCTATTTGTTGGTCTTGTATCAAGTTAAAGTCTCCGTACCATATAAGGTTGCCCTTCTGTACCGAACTGATTTTCTTCAGGGTTCTGTTGAGGAAATGAATTTGGCGCACATTGGGGGCATATGTTGTCACCAGGGTCATTTGGGTATTGTCAATTGTGCATATTAGTAAAGATATCGGCCGGTGATGTCTGTTACGTGTTCCAGCAGTTGGAAGTTCACTGAGGAGTGGATAGCAATGAGAACTCCTCGTTTTTTCTGGTTTGCTGATGCCATGTAGATGTGGGGAAAGTCTCTGTGAGAGCATTTAGGGGCTGCGTCTAGTTTGAAGTGGGTCTCCTGTGCGCAAAGGATGTGGCAGTTTTTGGCCTTCGCTGTTTGCCATAGTGAGGCCCTTTTGGCCGGATGGTTAAGGCCATGGGTGTTGACCGAGAGTATTTTAAGCTGCATTGTAGGTTTTAGTGCCGTTTGTGTTTGGGTACTCACGTATCGTTGGTTTCATCTGTGTTGGCGCATAAAGGGTGGCTTGATGGCGTTGTAGACTTAGGTTCTGGGTGGTTGCCGATGTCATAAAGGGTGTACCAAGGAGGTTCTTGTTGGGGAGACGAGCTGTTTTTCTTCTTGTCCAGTTGAGGGTTGTGGTGAGGCTAGAGTAAAGAAAAGAAGGGGGGAAACCGAGAGCAAGTAGAAAGAAAACAACATAGTCATATGAACTGATGCTGCTTCTGCAGCAAGTTGAAGAGAAAGATCTTGTAGGCAAGCTCCTGTTGGGGGAAAGAGTCTTTTGCCATAGGAGCGGACACGAAGTGTAGCAGGCGGTTAAACATGTGTTGCTGCCCTCAGGTATGAGTGTTGCACGGAGCTCAGAGTGTTTGCGCTAAGTGCGGACATAGTTCCATTGTGGTGTAATTTTACCAGGGGATGGTTTCGTGTTCCGGGGAGGTAGGGGTTCAGGGATGATGCCTCATTTTTGTAGCAGGTGGAGTCCCTTTTCCAGGGAGGACACTGTAAGGGATTCGTCATCTTTTTCTGTGAGTAGTGTGGCAGGTTGCTTCCACTTGTATGTTATTTTGTGGTTGCGAAGGGCCTTGGTGATTGTTGAGAGTTGTCTTCTCGTGTCTAAGGTGTGCTTGGATAGATCTGCATATATTTGTATATTAGAATATGGGTCAGGTAAGTTGCCTAGCGCTCTTGTTTTGTGTAGAATCTGTTCTTTAATATGGTAAAAGTGGATCCTTAGAAGTACATCGCGGGGTACTGCTTGTGGGAGGAACGTCGGTTTAGGCACCCTGTGTATGCGATCGATCGTAAGCTCAATAGGTGGTGTTTCAGGCAATACGGAAGAGAAGAGCGCAGTGGCGTATTTCTCTAGGTCATTTGGTAAGACCGACTCGGGGATCCCCCTCAACTTGAGGTTGTTCCTCCTTGAGCGGTCCTCTAGGTCGGCCATCTTTGATTTCATCCATTCTCATTCTTTCAGATTGTTTTCATGAGCTTCCACTAGGTCATTAACAGTAGTAGTCATGTCTCCCATAGCTTCCTCAATTATGTCTACCCTGCTTCCCAGTGAATACATTTCAGTAGTGATCTGTTTAGCCAGTGATAGGATATCAGACTTTATTGCAGTATGGACTGATAGCAACATGTCTTTAAGTTGTGTGTCCAATACTGGCTGGTTGGTTGTGGGGATAGCAGCCATAGGAGACACTGCTACTGGTGGCAGTGTGAGTGGTGCTGTACGGCCTGTTCCCTGTGCCTGAATGATATGGTCCAGCTTCTGTCTAGATTTGGCTGGGCTGCAGCATGAGGGACTGTGGACAGCTTCATTAGGGGGGGATTGTGTGCCACTCACCGTTCCCTCTAGTCCGCTCGGTTCGTCAGGCAGGGTTGTGTACAGGGGCGCGGGCCTCGTGTCCGGCACCATCTTGCCTCTCACTCCGGGACTGCTGAGTGAAGTATTTTGTCAGTTTTCGCGGTGCCCTCTCCTCCTTCCTCTTCCTTGAGTGGGTCACCGTGTTGGGGAGATGTCTCCTGTCTTCTGAGGCTGACATTGTGAGGTGTAGACTGCTTTAAGTCGCTGTAAAAGCCGCCGCTGCTCCAGAGCTCTCTCCTCACACGTCCATACAGAACGTGCGCTGGCCACGCCCCCATGCACATTTTTTTAAATGTGTGTATGCATCCTTTATGACCCCCATTTTTTTTTTTGTCTTTTAGATAGTTGGCACCGATACAGATATCCCCATTGTAGAATTTTCCCTCACCTCTTTCTTTTAGTGACAACTGTAACATTTATGATTTCCCATCACTTTCTGTACCAGAGGGGACACAGACAGCAATAAAAACCGGAGTTTCTAACCTTTTCTTACTTCATCAAAAAAAAAAAAAGACTGGTCAACATATACTTTAACAATATGATGGGCCATTTCTGCTCCTCCATGGGTTCACATTATGGCATCCTTTCCACTGGTATTGATACATTCATTGTAACACAATCACAAGGAGAGAAAGAGAGGGTGCAGTAACAATTGCAACCTATGCATAGCATTTGCACACAGAGCCAAAGAGAGCAGTTCTTCTCGCATCAGACCACACGTAGTGTATTCATTCAACGTTAATCCTTTTTCAGCACACTTTAGCAAAGGCAGCATATGCTAACCCCAAGACTCATGACACTCTAGTATAGGCTGGTGGTGAATGCAGTATATCCTGCAACCTGTAGTTGACACTGCCATTTCTTCAGGTTGGTAGGAGCCCATTGAGGACTAATTGTTCCCTATTATGTGCTCCAGGAAGCCATCTTGGGGAAGACGGCATATCCTATTAGATATCAAAATCTCATGGGATTTGGACAGCCATCTTGACACAGAATTAAATAAAAAAGTGATTATGGGGTTGATTTACTAGAGGCAACTAGACTGTGCACTTCGCAAAGTGGATTTGCACTCTGCAAGTGCAGTTGGTCCAGAGCTTAGTAAATGAGTTAAATCATCACTTTGCAAAGAATACCCAATCACATGCAAGTAAAATAAAGAGCTTTGCTAAATTCTGGAGCCATTGCACTTTGCAAATGCACTGTCTATTTGCCAATAGTAAATCAACCCCTATGCATCATTCAATGTGCCCATAGTGTGTGAGTAAGATAGGGACAGAGACTGCTTAGGAAGAGAATAAGGATAGTATTAGGGAGAGACACCTTTTGAGGAGGGAAAGAGAAAATTTAGTACTGTCTGTGATACTTTTTTTATTTGCACTAACATACAATTTTTCAGGACAAGCTTTCGGGATATGTCCCCTTCTTCAAGGTCCAAGCAGTACTGATTCACAACAGTTTTAGCCGAATGTTAAAAAAAGAAGAAAAAAAAAAAGAACAAAAAGAGAAAAAAAACTCTAAGGAGGGAAAGAGTATGTTTTTCCTTATAGGGTGTCCCCTCTATTAGCTTCCTGGGATAGTCTCCCACTGGCAGCCAGATATCTGCAAGGACATTTGGGGATTGCTGTTTGAACAAGCTATGTCATAGCCCCTCCTAGGGGAGTGCTCCTCTGGCCTCCTGTGTTATGTAAATGTCTGTAATCTTACTATTGGAAAGTGCCTTGTGGATAAATAGTGCCCTCTCCTGCCTGAAGAAGTGTATGACCTGCAACATGTGTGGTGTCATTGCTGTAAATTGTCTTTTATCTGTGAACAGCCGATTTCTACAATGTAAACAAAGTTTAAGTATCCGCATGTGTTTAAGTGGATATAAACCCAATTCATAAAATTTGACCTGGGCACATACAGTATCTCACAAAAGTGAGTACACCCCTCACATTTTTGTAAATATTTTATTCTATCTTTTAATGTGACAACACTGAAGAAATGACACTTTGCTACGATATAAAGTAGTAAGTGTGCAGCTTGTATAACAGTGTAAATGTGCTGTCCCCTGGAAATAACTCAACACACAGCCATTAATGTCTAAACTACTGGCAACAAAAGTGAGTACAATAGTGATGTCAATATTTTGTGTGGCCACCATTATTTTCCAGCACTGCCTTAACCCTCTTGGGCGTGGAGTTCACCAGAGCTTCACAAGTTGCCACTGGAGTCCTCTTCTACTCCTCCATGACGATATCATGGATCTGGTGGATGTTAGAGACCTTGCGCTCCTCCGCCTTCCATTTGAGGATGCCCCATAGGTGCTCAATAGGGTTTAGGTCTGGAGACATGCTTGGCAGTCCATCTCCTTTACCCCCAGCTTCTTTAGCAAGGCAGTGGTTGTCTTGGAGGTGTGTTTGGGGTCGTTATCATGTTTGAATACTCACTGCGGCCCAGTCTCCGAAGGGAGGGGATGATGCTCTGATTCAGTATGTCACAGTACATGTTGGCATTCATGGTTTCCTCAATGAACTGTAGCTCCCCAGTGTAGGGAGCACTCATGGAGCCCCCGAACATGACACTCCCACCACCATGCTTGACTGTAGGCAAGACACTTGTCTCTGTACTCCTCACCTGGTTGGCTGCCACAGGCGCTTGACACCATCTGAAACAAATACGTTTATCTTGGTCTCATCAGACCACAGGACATGGCTCCAGTAATCCATGTCCTTAGTCTACTTGTCTTCAGCAAACTGTTTGCATCATCTTTAGAAGAGGCTTCCTTCTGGGATGACAGCCATGCAGACCAATTTGATGTAGTGTGTGGCCTGAGCACTGAAAGGCTGACCCCCCCACCCCTTTAACCTCTGCAGCAATGCTGACAGCACTCATACGTCTATTTCCCAAAGACACGTGCTCTGGATATGACACTGAGCACGTGCACTCAACTTCTTTGGTCGACCATGGCGAGGCCTGTAATGAGTGAAACCTGTCCTGTTAAACCGCTGTATGGTCTTGGCCACCGTGCTGCAGCCCAGTTTCAGGGTCTTGGCAATCTTCTTATAGCCTAGGTCATCTTTATGTAACTCAACAATTCTTTTTTCAGATCTTCAGAGAGTCCTTTGCCATGAGGTGCCATGTTGAACTTCCAGTGACCAGCATGAGAGAGTGAGAGCAATAACACCAAATTTAAAACACCTGCTCCCCATTCACACCTGAGACCTTGTAACACTAATGAGTCGCATGACACCAAGGAGTGGGGGGCTAATTGGGCTCAATTTGGACATTTTCACTTAGGGATGTATTCACTTTTGTTGCCAGCAGTTTAGACATTAATGACTGTGTGTTGAGTTATTTTGAGGGGACAGCAAGTTTACACTGTTATACAAGCTGTACACTCACTACTTTACATTGTAGCAAAGTGTCATTTCTTCAGTGTTGTCACTATTTACTAAAATGTGAGGGGTGTACTCACTTTTATGAGATACTATATATCTGTAGTGTTTACTTATCTCTCTCCAAAGCACTAAGTCCCATGTCTTTCTGCTGTTTAGTTGCTCTGTTATCAGCATGATAACTTCTGACAAGTTCTCTGTCAAACAAGATAAAACCAGCCTGAAATTTGTATCGTGGAGATTGCTATAAATAGATTAGCAGAGAGCTTGTCTTGTCACAGCAAAGCTCTGCACATTCCTTCCTTCCTCTAACTATGTGGAAGGGGTGTGTGCCTTTCCTCCAATTAGCTGTCTCCCAGTGTATGCCAAGAATCCATGCTGATTGAGGAAGTATGCATTCTAACCTGATGTCAGAATTCTAAACAATATAGCAAGCTGAAGACAGCAGATATACAGTATCTCACAAAAGTGAGTACACCCTTCACATTTTTGTAAATATTTTATTATATCTTTTCATGTGACAACACTGAAGAAATACCATTTTACTACAATATAAAGTAGTAAGCGTACAGCTTGTATAACAGTGTAAATTTGCTGTCCACTCAAGATAACTCAACACACAGTCATTAATGTCTAAACTGCTGGCAACAAAAGTGAGTACACCCTAAGTGAAAATGTCCAAATTGGCCCCAATTAGCCATTTTCCCTCCCCTGTGTTATGTGACTCGTTAGTGTTACAAGGTCTAAGTTGTGAATGGGGAGAAGGTGTGTTAAAGTTGGTGTTATCGCTCTCACACCATACTGGTCACTGTAAGTTCAACATGGCACCTCATGGCAAAGAACTCTCTGAGTATCTGAAAAAAGAATTGTTGCTCTACATAAAGATGGCCTAGGCTATAAGAAGATTGCCAAGACCCTGAAACTGAGCTGCAGCACAGTGGCCAAGATCATACAGTGGTTTAACAGGACAGGTTCCACTCAGAACAGGTCTTGCCATGGTCGACCAAAAAAGTTGAGTGCACGTGTTGTTTGGCAGATACATCTTCCACACACTGGCATTGTAAGTCTAGATGTATACCATCATGCTTTTTTGGATGTATTTTGGTGGATGCCGATGAATACTGTTATACGTATGTATTATTTTATATTTATAATATTTATTGTTATTTGTTTTGCAATGTCAGAATGTACTTTTGTACAGAATTAAGACTCCCTTAAGAAGAATCATAAGAAGTCGAAACGTTGGAGTTCAAATACAATTAAGTACTTCTGTTGCCATATGCAGAGGCGGCTCTAGGCTTTGTGAGGCCTTAGGCAAAACCTAGACATGAGGCCACACTCACTCCCATAATGGGAAAAATAATTCAAGCGATAAAAAAATTAACTTTATAAATTGCATATATTAAGAGCTTTAAAGTGTTGGTGTAAGTACTCTCTATCTCGGTGCTGGTGTCAGTGTCAAATTAGGCGGTTGCGAGGCCCCTGTAAGTGCGAGGCCTTAGGCGACCGCCTAATTTGCCTAATTAGAGAGCCGCCTCTGGCCATATGTATTGCTTTTACTCTTTGTATGTACAATTTTTTTTGAATCATGCAAAAAAATTCTCTTTTAAAATATTTTTCTAATAAAACATAATTGTTTTTATGGCACTTAATTGTTTGGGTTTGCCTACAAAGTCCTGTAAAAAATGAATCTCTGTTTCTGTTGAGTGCACGTGCACAGCGTCATATCCAGAGGTTGTCTTTGGAAAATAGACGTATGAGTGCTGCCAGCATTTCTGCAGAAGTTGAAGGGGTGGGGGGTCAGCCTGTCAGTGCTCAGACCATACGCCGCACACTGCATCAAATTGCATGGCTGTCGTCCCAGAAAGGAGCCTCTTCTAAAGATGATGCATAAGAAAGCCCTCAAACAGTTTGCTCAAGACAAGCAGACTAAGGACATGAATCACTGGAACCATGTCTTGTGGTCCGATGAGACCAAGATAAACTTATTTGATTCAGATGGTGTCAAGCGTGTGTGGCGGCAACCAGGTGAGGAGTACAAAGACAAGTGTTTCTTGCCTACAGTCAAGCATGGTGGAGGGAGTGTAATGGTCTGGGGCTGCATGAGTGCTGCCGGCATTAGGGAGCTACAGTTCATTGAGGGAACCATGAATACCAACCTGTCCTGTGACATACTGAAGCAGAGCATGATCCCCTCCCTTCGAAGACTGGGCCACAGGGCAGTATTTCAACATGATAATGACCCCAAACTTACCTCCAAGACGACCACTGCCTTGCTAAAGAATCTGAGGGTAAAGGTGACTGGCCAAGCATGTCTCCAGACCTAAACCTTATTGAGCATCTGTGGGGCATCTTCAAATGGAAGGTGGAGGAGTGCAAGGTCTCTCACATCCAGAGCTCCATGATGTCATCATGGAGGAGTGGAAGAGGACTCCAGTGACAACCTATGAAGCTCTGGTGAGCTCCATGCCCAAGAGGGTTAAGGCGGTGCTGGAAAATAATGGTGGCCACACAAAACATTGACATTTGGGTCAAATTTGGACATTTTCATTTAGGGGTGTACTCACTTTTGTTGCCAGCGGTTTAGACATGGCTGTGTGTTGAGTTATTTTGAGGGGACAGTAAATTTACACTGCTATACGAGCTGTACACTCACTACTTTACATTGTAGCAAAGTGTCATTTCTTCAGTGTTGTCACATGAAAAGATATAATAAAATATTTACAAAAATGTGAGTGGTGTACTCACTTTTGTGAGATACTGTACATGTAAAACGTATGTAGGGAGATTTGTTTCATCACTGTGTATCACCTGAGGCTGTTCACTTCACTGGTTAAATGTGAGGGTTTACATCCACTTTAATTCTAGCTACACTGGTTAGGCCCTGCCTACATATGTCAACAAAAATGTAGAGAATAAACACATATTTTAAAAATCTGCATATTTTTCACCTAAATTTTAATTATAAAATGTATGACTCTTGAGTAAAAATAGTGTAAATCTTGAGTGAACACATTCATAAATAGACCCCAAAGGGAACTGAAAATATGACATTCAATGTTAAGAATGAGCACAGTAATGAGCATACTCCTCTTGTTTTACTGCTCATACTTTAACATACCTCACAACTTTTTGAGATGTGACTGAGGGACACCTATTAGCAAAAGTATGTAGGCACAGGGCACACCCCGTGACGCCCCCTTAACCACTTGCCGACTGTCAACCGCAGGTTGACGGCGACAAAGTGGCTTGATAACGCAAACCGCCGTCATACGACGGCGGCTGCGAGATCGCGCACTGTGAGCGCGCGCGCCGGAGGCGCTCGCACGCTCACTGTGTCCGGGGGGGCCAGGGAGCGGGTGCGGTGGACTCGATCTCCACCGGCTACCCGCGATGCCCCCCCGGAGTGAAAGAACGGAGGTCTGTGTAAGTAAACACGGACCTCCGTTCTGTGAGAGGGGAAAGGGCTGTGATCACAGCCTTCCTCTCCATGGAAGCTGTGATCACTTCCCTTCCCCTGCTAGGGCAGCCCAAACACAGTTAGAACACGCCCAGGGAACACAGTTAACCCTTAGAGCGCCCCCTGCAGGTTAACCCCTTCACTGCCAATGGCATTTACACAGTAATCAGTGCGTTTTTATAGCACTGATCGCTGTATAAATGCCAATGGTCCCAAAAAAGTGTCAAAATGGTCCGACATGTCCGCTGAAATATCGCAGCACCACTAAAAATCGCAGATAGTCGCCATTTCTAGTAAAAAAAAATAAATAAATAAAAACCCCAGAAATGAATTCTCATCGTCCGTAAACGCGGCAAACCAATTCATAAACGCCGATTGCGATTTTTTTAATCACAAATATGAGGAAGAATATAAATCGGCCAAAACTGATGAAAAAAAAAATTTTTTGTATTTTTTTTTGGATTTGTATTTTAGCAAAAAGTAAGAAATTTGGTTTTTTTTTTGCAAAATTGTCGCTCTTCTTTTGTTTATAGCGGCGATCAGAAATGACGCAGCGGTGATGAAATACCACCAAAACTAAGCTCTATCTGTGGGAAAAAAAGGACGCAAATTTCGTTTGGGTACAACGTCACACGACCGCGCAATTGTCAGTTAAAGCGACGCAGTGCCAAAACGCAAAAAGGGCTCTGGTCCTAAAGTGTGAAATCCTTCAGGGGCTGAAGTGGTTAAAGGAGAATTATACAGAAAAAGTGCTTTTTTACCACTACAATTCCTTTATATTGGCTTTTGAATTAATTGTAACAATTTAGAAATTGGGTGAAAGGTTTAGCACTGGGAAACACTTCTTGAAAGATAAATAGTGCATTTTATATACAACTCTATAGATCAGACCAAAATGAGGGACAAATGAGAGAGAAAGAGGGACAGAGGGATTTTGTTCAAATCGGGGACAGTCCCTTGAAATCAGGGACAATTGGGAGCTATGTTTTAGGCTGTGTTCTCTTGCATACTAGATGCAAAATGTACACATCCCATGTGTTGTTTTAACCAGCGTTTGGCAGACACAGGGGCCTTTGCTGGAGACAGGGTGCGGTTGATTCTATATTGTTATGGTCTACTTCAATTTAGCCTTCAGCATGACTGCACACCACTGCACATAGTTTGGTCCATAAAGACACGGATGAGTGAGTTTGGGGTGGAGGAACTGGCCTGCACACAGTCCAGATCTCAATCCAATAGAACACCTTTGGGATGGATTAAAGCGGAGTCTGCGAGCCAGGCCTTCTAGTGCACATCAGTGCCTGACCTCACAAATGTGTTTCTAGATGAATGGTCAAATATTCCCATAGACACACTCCGAAACCTTGTGAACAGCTTTCCCAGAAGAGATGAAGCTGTTATAGCTGCAAAGGGTTGGGCAACTCAATAACCCCACAGACAAAGACAGGGGTGCCATTAAAGTTCATGTGCATGTAAAGGCAGGTGTCCCGATGCTTTTGGTAATATAGTGTGTAAAACAAACGGCGGCACTCCACGACCAATGCTGGATACTGTATTTATTATAGAAAAATAGCCATACAGGGTACAGGACAATATGGTAGACGTGTTTCACTCGATTACGAGCTTATTCATGAACCAGCATTGGTCATGGAGTGCCGCCATTTGCTTTACTTCCTTGATGTTGCGGTGGTGAGCCGAGGCAGGCACCCACAGCTGTTTGGACTAGCAGGGAGCTATCTGAGCGGTGAGATACACCTGTTACTAATATAGTGTATATATATATATATAAAAAAATATATATATTAATTATATCCTAGTAGTTAGGTCTTGCTGATGTTTTGTGTGTGGGTCCACTAGACGGTATTCATAGGCTGATGAAAATAAGCTTGTTTCAGCTGTGATGTGAAACATTCACAATGTTAGTTATAAGGGGAAATCATTAGCAACTTTCTTTTATTTGGAGAAGGAAGAGGTTCTCATAACTATATAATGGTATACTGACATGTGCCCTGCTGTTAAGGTTGAATTTTATTGATTTTAATGATTGCCTAATAGACCTCATAGGAGGTTTCCCAGTGTGAACTTCACAGCTTTCATTGTAGGCTGACAATACACTGATTCACTGAAATAGTGGATTGCAGAGCTTATGAGGGCACAGAAGAGGTGCAAAACACTTCATGATGTTTATGTGATGCTGGATGTACACTGTGCTTTTTGATTGAATACAATACCCACTGATGCTGCAAACACCTTGGAGGACTCGAGTTTGTGCAATCAATTATAGCAGGTTTCTGTATTTTTAACCCTTTGTTTTATAACCTTTTTTTTTTGTTTCAAAAAATGACACAACACAACTACGTAAAAAACAAACTGAGTATATTTAATTGAATTAAAAACAGATTTTAGAGGTTGTAAAATGATTAACGCTGAAGAAATCAAAACACTGTCAAGTATTCAGCACCATCCAGCAGTAGACACAGTAATCAATATGTATTAATTCTATTATTAGACTACCAGAGGTATTTGTGGTGTATATGCGTTTTTAGGTATACAATAACTGGAAAATGTTCTATAAGATTGTTCCTGAGCTGGAAATATGTTGTGATTGAGACATTCCTGGAATGTCATCATAACATACATTTAAAGTTGAACTCCAGACAAACAGCTACATACACAGTGGAAATACATATATGGGAGCTGCCAAAGGATTTCTACAATGGTGCCATCTCCCCAACCCCAGACTGATACCTGTAGAGCAGGGATTTCCAAACTACGGGCCGTGGGCCAAATCTGGACTGCTTCAGAATTGCATCTGGCCCACAGTTAGGGTCAAGTCTCGAGTAGAGCCATCCTGTAAGAGTAAACCAGTGATGTGGAATCTGAGGTAAGGGGGCTTTAATGGGATGCTAATGTAATGAAGGGCTCTGGTGGGAACCCTTGATATTAAGGGGGCTCTGTTGGAGACTCTGATGTAATGGAGCTCTGCTGTAAGGAGGGACTATGATGTAAAGTGGGGCTCTGATGGCAATTCTGGGGGGAACCCTAATGCAGATTCTGATGTAAGGGGGCTCTGAAGGGAGCCTGGAGTAAAAGAGGACTTTGATGTAATGGAGAAATCCTAATATGTACTCTGACATAAAGGGGGCTATAATAAGGGATATCATTTTAGAGGGGGCTCTGTTGTGGACCCTAATGTAAAGAGAGACTGTAATGGAGATTCTGATGTAAGGGGGGATTTTGCTTTGTTTTATTGAAGTTCTTTCCCTTCTGAATCATATCATGTGAATTCCAGAAAAGATTCAAGTAAAACATCCTCTTTCTTTTTTAATTCATTGATCTATAATACTGCCTTTTGTTTGTGGCGCGTGAACATTTGTAAAATATCCAATGCAGCCCTCATAATAAAAGGTTTAAAGACCCCCACTATAGAGTAAAAGAGTAGCAGCAGACCAATGAGGTCATCCCTTGCTCACTACCAGTATGTTCCTTGTTAGCACAGTTGCAAAGAACACACCTGATAGGCTTGCACTCCCACCCATCCTTCCCTCAGTCTGAATGCGTGTCTATAGGTGATTGCAGGAGGCTGATATCAATAAAGATTCAGTTACTTACACTAGTTGCATTAAAAAATAATATTGACTCATTAATGAATATAGAGCTGCGTTTGTTTCTTTTATTTTTGTCTGAAGTTCAGCTTTAAGGGATAATAGTTATCAAACCTCATGAGATGATATTGCTTAATGCTTTTGCTATGTCACAGGGTTATATCACCACATCTGAAAGCCTGACACAGCGCGCATTTAAATGATCTCATGTCCGATAAGATCACTTGTGATTAATATACCCTTTGTGTTCAGGAATGGGGTGAGAAGCTGACAATATGCCTTTTGTCTATAGTTCAGTTCCTGGACAAGAATGAGGGAAGACTCCACGTAACTCGAATGCTTTGCTAAAGTCGTTGGCCTCAGTCTGGGTTCCCTTCATCAGTTTCAGGTTCCTTATGCAACCACGGAATGAAGTCTGGCTGGTCAGGCAGTTTTGTTTCACACCAGCTACACAAAACAAAAGAAAAACAGAATGATCACTTGTAAATGTTTGACTTCGAGTCCTTTTTATGTACAGTTGTTACAGCTAGAATACTAGTATCTATGGCAGGTATTGCTTGCTAAGTGAATTTTCACCACATTCACCATAAAGGAAAATTCACTTTTCAATGTGCAAATTACTTTGCAAAGTGAGCAAACTATTTGCCTTTAGCAAACCCTATTAGTCAGAAACAGAAGTGCCTTATATCTCACAATGCAGATATACAGCTATGAGGCTGCAGGCACATGGATGCCTAGGCACACTCACACACCAGGAAGTACATTACTGTTTTTCAGAAGGAATTTTATTATTCTAGGCACAATAAAGATTTTAAAAATATCTTTATAGCATAGTAAATCTTCACGTTTTTAGTTCAGCCCCCCTTTACAAATAACAGTACTGTCTGGTGAATCCAGTCTTTGCTCTTTTGCAGAGCTAAACCCCCCACTGGAATCTTGTTGGATGCTTGGGTTTCTCCACTCTCTGAATAGCATTCATATGTTCCTTCATACCTACTTTACAGCTGGCTCCCACATTGGATAGGGTGAATCCACAATCCTTGGGTGAGTTCTTGGGAATGCAGAGTATCCCAAGTCTCATAAAAAAGTTAAGAAGTCTTCTCTAACAAGTCTTGGGATCCTCTGTGTTCCCAGGAAGCATTGTGATATCACTCTCACTTTAACACCACGGACACAGGTCAATTCTATGGTAACTTTCTAACTTGTTTCCCATAGGTGTGTTTTTTTACAGCTGTAACAAGGTAGTTTATGGTTGGGGAAACCTGATGCAATAAGCAGACTTTCCCTTTTAGTGCAAGTTCTGCTTTAGGCTGGGTTCACACTATCTTCGCATGCGGCTCCCAGCAGGGGTTTGGTTTGTCCTGGTTTACCGCTTCAGATCCAATTTTCAGCCTGAATTTTTGGCTGAATTCAGACCTGAAATGGACCAAAAGATGCACAGGGCTCCTGTGCAAATTCACGCCGGAGCCGCAGCAGAGATATATGAACCGGTTCCATAGAGAGCCGCTCAAAATCTCCTGTTATTGCGAATTATTCTCAATAGTGTGAATCCAGCCTTAATTTCACCTTTCCCAATTCACTCCAATGCATTTAAAGTGGAACTTTACCCTAAGGCCCCTTTTACGTGGGCCTGTCCATTTGCGGACTCCGCTCTGCTCAGCAGGGATTGATTCCCTGATCCCCGCTGAGCAGGCGGATGACAGATCTGTCAGTGCCCCGCTCTCCTCTATGGAGATCGGATGAAAACGGATCTGCCTGTCCATTTTCATACGATCCGCTCCGATCTGATTCTACAGACTGATGGAAAAAAAGGTTTCCATCCGTCTGGATTTCACGGACAGGATCGGATCGGAGAGTAGCGGATGTCAGAGGTCATGTGACCGGAATCTCCCAATTTTCGTTAACTCAAGTTTGCCCATTTACAAAATGAAGGGGAAATCTCCACAAAGGAGTCACATATGGATAAACCTGACAGAAATGCTTGCATTCCCCTACCCCATCTAAAACTAAAAACAATTAGGCTATTGTAGGAGACAAAGCCAAGTAACAATTCAACAAACATATTTATCTTTAAGGCTCGGTTCACACTAGCCCGCCTCCAAAGTCGTGCAACTTTGTTGTGACTTTTTACATTCTGTGGCATTGAAGTCGTATCAGAGTTGGACCAAAGTAATGCAGGAACCTTTTCTAAAGTCGGACAGACTTGTGTAGTATCGGTTAAGGCAGCTCTCATAGGGAAACGTTCACATGTCTTCCAACTTGGGGTCTCACAAGTCGGATCCTTTGTCGCATCAGTGTGAACTGAGCCTTGTATTATCAAATGCAGCAGTAAGAGGAAAGAGTTACAATTCACAAAGCTGACACTGCTCTGCAGCTATTTGGTTACTCAGCAAAGGGTGAGGTCTGGCTCCAATCACTGGCATTAATGACTCATCCTTCCTTCCATGTGGCTGCAGAAATCTCATCCAAACACAGCTGGGAGCAGGCTATTTTATTAGTGTGATGTCATGTGTCTAAAGAAGACATCTAATAAGGACTGGGATATGTGATAACCCTAGGGCTCCCTACATATACCTTACAATCTGTACAATCTCCTTTAGCTCTACCAACAACTATGTAGTGCAAGGGCCTGCCTGACTTAATAGAGATTGATTGGATAGTTGGGTAGGTCCTGATATTACATAGTTTTGGTAAATCTAAATTTGAGTGTACAAGGAAAGAATGGTCAGAAAGTAACATGTACAGTGACCCCTAGGGCTCGTTTACGTTAGCGCCAAGGGCCACCGCTCCTCTGAACAGTGATTCACGCTCAGATCCATTTTTAAATGAGTTTGACAGGCAGAGGAGAGAAGATATGTTGCTTCCTTACTGCCTGTTTTAAGCCCATAAATTGCGTGCATTTCGCACAGTTGCAGTGCACCCCTATTCACTGGAATGGGTAGCTTTCGATGGGTGGTAGTGCCTGCTGAACACGACAGACCGTAAAATTCCTGTTGAAGTAAAGCATTATGGCAATAGCATGGCTGCACTTTCGGCCACTGCCTTTGCAGCTTAAGGGGGAGTGGTGATGGTGGTGGTGTCAGGAAAAGCATGGCTCAAATACATGGTTTTACTGTCCCCTAACTGCTAGTGTAAAGGAGCTCTTAGTCATTTTAAATTATTATAGTTATTTTTATTATTGTAACATCTTTGTTGCTATAGTGTCTTTTCCATGTTTGCGTTTTTAATGGCTTGTTCATTTATGCTGTAATGGTGCCTTTTCCATATGAGCTTCAAAGAACTGCATTCTACATATGAATTTGTCATGAGGTCCAGAGCGCTCACCCCAGCCTATAACACGGCAGGTTCATTTTTATGCAAAATATTATAGCTTTGTGTATAAAGTTAGGATGTAATATATCGGCAAAATTTTTATGCAAAATATTATAGCTTTGTGTATAACGTTAGGATGTAATATATCGGCTAAATATATAGATGCAGCCAAATAAGGGGTGGACTGACATTTCAGAAAGCAAAACTTAAAAACTAGAAAAATGACTGTGATTTAAGAGTGCACTCACACTGAGCCCGGGCACGGTTCACCCCCTTGGTCCAGGTCATGTATATAGTGAGATTATGTGGGGGGGGGTTTACTAAAACTGCTGCACACAGAATCTGGTGCAGCTCTGCATAGTAGCCAATCAGCTTCTAACTTTAGCTTGTTTAATTAAGCTTTGACACTAGCTGACTCCAAAGTTGCTCGATTTTCAGTGCAAGTTTGGAGTTTGACTTTGATACAACTCTGATAAGACTTCTACACTCTCTGCATTGAAGCCGTGTCAAAGTCGGATCAAAGTAAAGCAGGAACCTTTTCTGAAGTTGCAGCGACTTCAGTAGTGTCATTCGGAATGGCTCTCATAGAGATACATGGCATTTCACAAGTCCTGTGACTTTGAGTCCCAAAGTCAGATCCTAAGACCCCTTTCACACTGGGGCGGTGTGGGCAGTAGCGGTAAAGCGCCACTAGTTTTAGCGGTGCTTTAACGCTGTTTTGAACGTGACTTTTAGCTCGTTGAAACCTCAGTCGATCACAGTTTCGAATTAATTTGTTCGATTTCAATCTTCGACTAACCGATGATACGTCTCGACGTGGTCTAAGACACACGTCGTCAAAATCATTTGGGGGGGG
>BLSH010474455.1:543005-564719 GCA_018402905.1 Glandirana rugosa | reverse complement strand
ATGGTTTGGGTATTTCATCTGGTTCTAGTCCTGTTTGTTTAGTTTACCTACAGACTTTTTGATCTTCTGAACCTCTTATCTAGGTCCGCCAGATTGGAGGCCAAGTATCCGCAGGGTCTTAGGGAGAGGGGGAGCCGAGAGTATTTAAAGACACCGCGTTCCTAAGGACTCCGAGAGCCTTACAGATCTGGAACATATCATCTCGCTCGGGTGGCGGACCCACGTGGTTTTGGTCTGGCCCTGAGGGGTTCCGGATAGTAACGTTTTATAAACTTGATGCGACTTTTCGTCCTCTAGGATGTTTTTATGGCGGTTGCAAAGATAAGGATACTGGTGCCTTCTATGCGTAGGGATTTCATCTGGCGGTATTTTTGTAGGATCTCCTGCTTTTCAGCGTAGTTCAAATATTTTGCAATGATAGGCCTTGGGGAGTCCCGGTCTGGTTTTGGTGCACCCAGGCGGTGGGCTCGCTCTACTATACAAGGTCTAGACATTCCGAGAGCCTCAGGAATCCTTGCGCCACAGAAATTTATGAGAGCCGAGGGGGAGAGGGATTCTGGGACGCCTATGAACCGGAGGTTAGACCGCCTGGATCTATTCTCCAAGTCTTCTAGTTTTTCAGACATCCATTTGATTTGTTTGTCCTGATCTTGGTCTACTTTATGGGTTTGGTAGGCTTCATCTTCCAGATTAGAGATACGAGTCTCTGCCTCATTGAGTCTTGTGGTGTGTTCCTTCAATTCTTTGTGGAAGTCTCGTAGGGCCGCCTGGACTGCATGTTCTACTGAGCTGGCTATGGTGGGACCCAGGAGGGCGGCCACGGTTCTTGCTATCAGTTCTGTGTCGCAATTACAGGAGGAGGATGGCTGTGAGGATGTTGCACTTACTTCCATTCCACCGTGTGCCATGAGGCCTGAGGATTCCGGCCGCGTGGTTGGATCCGAAGGTTCGTTGCAAGGAGTAGGCAACGATCGTGCCGGCGTATCCGAACGAACGCCAGCCTCCGGGCCTCGATTCGTCGTGGAGGAGCGGGGGGTGGTTTTTTCCACGAATCGGTCCATAGATCTTCTCCCTGGTTCTTTAAGAGCTCGATTCACCAAGCTGGGTGGCTGAGGGAGCCCACGGAGAAGGTTTTAAAGCGGATTTTTGGGCCTGCTGCGGGAGCTGTGGAGAGAGGCAGCTACTCCATGAGGCGCAGGAACCGGAAGTCCGAGAGGCAGTTTTTAGGGGCTTTACATGTGTTATTTTTAGCGCTAAAGTGCCTGAAAACCACCACAGTGTGAAAGGGGTCTAAAGCCTCATACACATGGTTCGATTGTCGTACGACCACGCTTCTGATGTTTGCCAAAAGCGCGTGTCCATGATTTTTGTTAAGCATACTGACTATCCGAGAAATTTTTGTTCGACCGAACTCAACGTCAGAAGTGACGTAATGTTTTGAATATTTTTGCATCTTTTACTCCTTTCTGAGAATGTGTAGTCTCGGTTGTACGATTTTTTTCGTACGAAAACCATACTAATTGAACGAAAATCGGATGTGGCGTTGTTGTATGACACAAATTTACTAATCTGCACATCCAGCTTTTGTCTGACGAAAAATGTCAATCGACTGTTGAAAGGAGCATACTAACAGTAAGAATTCCGGATGACAAGCTGTCAAACGACAATTCCCATCCGAAATTCTCACCATGTGTACGGGCCTTAAGACCCAATACACACTATTAGATTTTCTGCAGATTTTTGTCTTCAGCTTTACCAAAACCATGTTGCTGAAGAAGTCCACGCCTACTGGCTAGGACGTAACGTGTACGAGGGGGAGGAGTTACGCGTGACATCACCTGCGGCCATTTCCGTGTACGGCTGTACACGATCTGATGTGATCTGATCTGATGTGATTGACCGCCTGCACTTGGCCATAAGTGCCAGTTTTGTAAGTGCAACCATTCTATCTTTTAGTAAATTGTGATTTTAAACAGAAAGCACTTAGATTCTCTATTCCCTTTTATATACACACATTGGGAACTGCTCCATTATCTGCTTGAAGCTGCTGTGATGTTTGCTGGAATCCCTGCTGTGCATATTAAGGAGGGTGTTGTTGCTGTTTGATCCGTTCGGGTTGGATCAGTGAGGTGAGAGGTTGGTGTCCACTGTGGTGGAGGGGATGTCTCTCACTTGCTGCACTATTTGATGGTTTTTGACCTGCACTTATCTCACGGAGGATCATTTATTTCTTATGGACTTTATATGTACAGCGCTGCACTGGTTATGTTTTAGTGAAAGGACCTGCCTGATTGCATACAGCTTGAATCTCTTGACCTCATATTAACATGGTTTTGGTAAATCTGTAGACAAAAATCTGCAGAAAATCTAATAGTGTGTATGAGGTCTTAACAGTGTGTATGGGGTCTACGTCACAGAAGTGTAAACCAAGCTTTTAAACCTAGAAGCTGATTTCATTACTATCCACAGCTGCACCAGATTTTGTGTGCACCAGTTTTAGTAAATCTCCTATATCTTATTGTTATGAGTAACTACAGAGCAAAGTTGATTTTTCTATTATTATAACAATGTTTATAATACTAGAGAAAGAAACTGTTAAAATTGTGATCTCAAGCAGCAGCACATTTTCAAATCCCTGTAAAATATGACATATTTATGTTATTTACGTGTTTAGATGAAGTTAATGCTGTAGATGTAGAAACTCACCTGTATAGCCACCAACATAAACCGGATTATTTGTATCTGCAGAGGTAGATTGGACGTGAGGACTGTCAGTCTGAATTGTGTTTCCATCTACTATGAGGACGATTTTGTGCTTTATCTTATTGGCATGAATCTGGTGCCACTTGCCATCACACAGCGAGTTGGTGTCTTCTGGCTTATAAATTGCGGTTATTCTACCAGCACCATTGTTTACATGGAACAGAACCTGTAAAATAGAATTCTTATAAAACTCTGACATCCATGGATAAATCTTTTCTCATAAAAAGTGAGACCTTTCTAGCTAGACCTGCTCTAAAACAATAAAGATCAACACAATTTAGATATACAATCTACACATAGCTGGAAGGAAAAATTCAAGCGATACCTGGCTATTAATATTACAGATCGATTTCTCACAACAGGGAAATAGATATACTAGTTCCCTTGTGTGGCTCCTTTTATATTACTATGTAATTGTTTATTGCATCCTTTATATAGATTTTGCCACTTTCACCCCTCCATATCGGCTGCAGGTGGAAAATGTTACATTTCCTCTTGGAAATAAACTTACCCTGCCATTCACAATTTCCAGGCCAATGGCATCCACTTTGGCGCTACTAATTCCCAGGAGAACGCCATTCCTGGCAGTAGTGCGGAATTCTAGAGATATGTTCAAATCAGATCGTACTTTGTAACCTTCTTTTACTAAACAAAACCAAAAGTAAAATTTGTAAATCAATACACAACTCACAACATAATCACATCAATTATTTTGTTTATTATTAATCAATTTTAATGTTTATTATCTTATTAAATTATCTAATTATCCTAAATTTAACTTGTTGAGTTGCAAGCAATTCATAATCAAATAATGTAAAATAACAATTTTTTTAACTGATTATTTTGACAATATTCTTGTGCCCTGGTCAACAGTAACTCATTAATTTACCTTTATTATATAAAAAGACACATGCTGTTTCACCTGATTAGATAAAAGCTACTTTTAGCTAAGTAAATTGTACATTTTTTTGTGGCTGGTAATTTCCTATTTCTTATTTCATACATACAGTATACTGTATACACCATAAACGCTAATTAAAACTAATTATCTGCAGTGGTCCACTATAGCAAATAGAATGCATGTTTCAGTCACCTGGTACATTTAATTGGTTGCTAGGTCTTACTGCACTTATAGCGTATCTAAAACCAAAAATAAAAAATGTAATATATTACAGGTTAACAAGCCTTAGATGTGATGGCTGCATTTTTTTTCTCTTTTAGGCTTTTTCTTTTATTTTCACCTGGTGATCTGGTCACTAAATATGTTATTTTTCAACTTCCTTTAACAGACCAAGTTGTCCAGCAAAATGACAGTTAGAGGGTTTAGACAAACAATATACCACTAACAGGGGTGCTTAAAATAGTCCGATTTTAGTCATAAAGTTAAAACCTCTAATCCAAAAGGAAAAAAAAAACTATTTCTGTAACTACTTAAAGGAGAAGTTCAGCCAGAGCTCATTTGGCTGTACTTGTCCTGTGGATCACAGGAGTGCAGTTCATTCTGCACTCCTGTGACCCATTTTCAGCAGAAAGCAGGCTAAAGCCTGCTGTTGGCTGATGTCACAGAGCCGGTCCAGGCTTGGGCAAGATTGCGAACACATGGTTGGGATCCACCCACCTGCCTGGACCGGCATCTGGCTCAGCCTCTCAGTGAACTGCTGAGAGCCTGAGCCAGCCACTCCCGCTCCCTCCACAGCCCAGCCCTCCCCTCTAGTGAGGGAGAAGGGGGCAGAGCAGAGAGCCGGCGAGTGACAGTCAGCAGCTCTCTGCTCAGGGAGCTCTGAAAACCGAGCGATCGGACCAATGCTGTATCCACCTAGGTATGTATTAATCAGGGAAAAAAACCCTTTACTTCTCTTTTAAAACCCATACCAGAGCGAAAGGGCCTGGTATGCAATTTTTTTTTTGGGGGGGGGGGGGGGGGACTCTATGTAACTTTTATCATTCTTGCTGTAGAATATGCTACAGCAAAAATGACATTCACAAAGAAAAAAAAAACAATTTAACCCCTTGGCACGGACGCCTCTCGGCCCTTTAACCATTTCCGGACCGCCCACCGCATATATACTGCGGCAGGGCCGCCCGGCTGTGCAAAATCATGTACCTGTACGTGATTTTGTGCACACAGTGTAGGGGACGCGCGCGCCACCGGAACTCCGCTCCCATTGTGATTGGATACATCGGGAGCTAATCAGCGGGTCCGGCAGCCGCGACGGCTGCCACGACCCGGCGATAATTCAGTGGAGAGATGGAGCAGCAGTCTGCCTATGTAAACAAGGCAAACCACTGATCTGTCAGGCAGCAAAAGAGAGATCTTGTGCTACAGCTAAGCTGAAACACGATCTCTCTTTTCCTCCAGTGTATCAGTCCCCCACACAGTTAGTAAGCACCTCCTGGTGTTAACCCCTTCCATGCCAGTGTTATTTATACTGTGATAGTGCATTTTTTTTAGCACTGATCACTGTATTGGTGTCATTGGTCCCCAAAAAGTGTCATTTAGTGTCCAATTTGTCCGCCGCAATGTCGCAGTCCCGCTAAAAGTCGCTGATCGCCACCATTACTAGTAAAACATAAAAAAATAAATCTATCCAATAATTTGTAGGCACAATAACTTCTGTGCACCAAATCAATATACGCTTATTGGAATTTTTTTTAACAAAAATGTATAGCAGAATACATATTGGCCTAAACTGATGAAGAAATTCGTTTTTTTTACATTTTTGTATTGGGAATGTTTTATAGCAGAGAGTAAAAAAATATTGTTTTTTATTCAAAATTGCGCAAAAAATAAAAACCGGAGAGGTGAACAAATATCACCAAAAGAAAGCTCTATTTATGGGAAAAAAAAACATCAATCTTATTTGGGTACAGCATTGCACATCCGTGCAATTGTCAGTTACAACAACGCAGTGCCGCATTGCAAAAAATGGCCTGGTCAGGAAGTGGGTAAAACCTTCCAGAGCTGAAGTGGTTAGGGGTTTTTAGATGCTGGGAGGCGGGACGGGGTCTATGATCATGTGACCGTCACGGCAGTCACATGATCGGAAAGCTCCCAATCGCAAGCAGATTGGGTGCTTTCCAGTAGCCATTGCTAACTGTGCCAGGAGTGTGCAGGGCGCGCACTCTCGGAACAGCTGTGTTTGCAATGTGGTACTTAAATATGTGTCTGCTCGGTGCCAAGGCCCACCCGCAGAGAGGCCTATACTTGCAGGCTGTCTGCGCCAACAGGTTAAATTGACAGAAAATTAAAATTTTTTGTAAGACCCCTCCAAATGTCCACTTAAATACACAGCAAATGCTTGAAGGGGTCTGTGTGCTGGTTTATTTATTTATTTATTTTTAGCGAAGAAGCTGTCAATGACAGCTGTCAAAGCCATTTGCTGGCAATTTTAAAATGTATTTCCTTTGAAAATGTCAGTGCTTCTGGCTACATTGAATTATTTAAAACCTTTTTTCAATTGGTACACGGTCTGCAGGGCACAGCCCAAAATTAGCCCAGAAAATTGGCATTTTTTTAATTCAACAGATTCAGCTCTTATTGATTTAAATGGATATCGGGTTCTGGACTCAAACTTCCTTAATGTTCGCCGAATCCCTGCAATCGAAACCCAGGGCAGTTTGGCTCATTAGACATGTGTGGTTAGTTTTGTTCCGAATTAAAATTCGGACAAATTTTCGTTTTTCGGAAATTCAGATGTATCCGAATTTCCGAATGACAATAGTACCGAATTTAAACTAATCTGAAATAACGAAAAAGAAAATTTGGATGAAATTTGAATAATTTTCAAATCGTTTTCTAATACTTTTCGAGTTCAGATCGTTTTCAGATTTGAATTCAAAAAGTTTTCAAATTCAGTCGTTTTTAAATTCGAATTGTCCTCGAATTTGAATAATTTTCCAATTTCTAAAGAAAACAAAATAGAATAGAAAACAAAGGAATAGAACAGAAAAAAAAACTATAGACTAGAAAAGAATATTAACAGAAAACAAAAGAATAGAATACAACAGAATAAAACATAAATATAGACAGTGTACCTGCGCTTAGGACTAGTAATAAATAATCTAAAATATTATGAATGTACACAGTGAGACTGCTGCCTTCCTATAAGTTTCCTCCTAAGAGGACCCGTTAAGTAGATAAAAATTGTGGAAATGGCGCTGTCTCCTTGGCGTGTCTGTGTAAATATTCCGTTAAAAAATGTGTGTGGGCCTGTGTCTTTGGCACCCTTATTCAAATTACCATGAATGAAAATAGAAAAATGAGAAAAAAAGTTGGTGTCCGTAAATGTCCGTAAAACATAAAATGTGTAAAATCACCTAAAATCACCTGATAAATAAGTACACGAGGAACAGGCAAATATAATACAGATAAAATTAGGGAGAAAAACTGTAAAAGTAGAAATTGGTGAATAGTTGAAAAAAATTGTCCGTAAATGTCCGTATGTCCGTACATGTCCGTAAAAATAAAAATAAAGTGCTGTGGTGCCAAAATGTGCAAAAACAATCAGTGAACCTTTTTACGGACATTTACGGACACCAACTTTTTTTTCTCATTTTTCTATTTTCATTCATGGTAATTTGAATAAGGGTGCCAAAGACACAGGCCCACACACATTTTTTAACGGAATATTTACACAGACACGCCAAGGAGACAGCGCCATTTCCACAATTTTTATCAACAGAATAAAACAGCTCTGTTCCACACCACCACATTATATTCTTCCATTTTTTGTTATATTCCCCTCTATTGTATTCTATCTTTTTCTATTCTATTCCTCCACTTTCCACTCCACCCCATTCACCTTGGAAATTGGAAAACGATTCAAATTTGAAAACAATTTGACTTCGAAAAACTATTCGAAATTCGATTTGAAAACAAATAAACGAAACGAATTCCAAAATGAATTAAACTAATGAAACAAATCTAACTAAACTAACTTATGTAATTATAGAAACTAAACTAAACACATTTTTTTCGCTCTGCGCATGTCTATGGCTGATCACTACATATAAGAATGAGTAAGCTGCACTATATTACATTTTTGGTTTTAGATATGCTTTGCACTTTGTACTACTTTCTTGAACAAACAGTAGCAAAATCACTTCTACAAAAGCAACGACAAAATACTATTTAGAAAGTAAGTAGCATTTACCTAATGCGGCAAATCCCGTCCCATCAAAGTGGGTTCCTTGTTGTGCTGATATGTAACATTTATTCACCCCATGAATAGAAAGGGCTCCTTCTCTGTTTAATTGTTTGCTATTTACAGAAACACTGCTGATGCATGCTGGGATACTGTGGGTTACCTAAACATCAAAAACAGGAATCAAACATGTTCTGATATTTCTGATATGAAACGCTAACATAGAGCAATCATGGTCCTGCTAAAGAGGTCTCACTTACATTTCCAATGTTTTTAGCCATATAGCTTGGTGGCAGTCCTCCTAGATAAAGCTTGCCTTCCACATCTAGACTGTTGCTCTCCCCGGGAGTGCTGGTTGAAGTAGATTCCTGACTGTCCACAGTAACGGTACTTTTTCTTTTAATATATTCAGTGGAAATCTATTTAGAAGAATGAACATGACTGTGACTTATGGAATTTTACAAATGTCATACCATGTACAAATTTACATAGTTTATCACAAGAACAGAGTATTGTATTTATCATCAAGAGGTCCTGCTCAACAGATTAGCTTATTATCTAGCTGAAAGCAGAATTGTCCATGTTGTCCTCAGGAACCGGACAGATTTTCTCCCTTTTAGTCTTCATCTTATGGAATAATGGAAATGAAGAGGACTTGTTGATGTGGGCAACCAGAAAAGTTCCTGTTTCGGACACTGTGAGGGCAATTTACTAAAACTGGAGAATGCAAAATCTGGTGCAGCTCTGCATAGAAACCTGTCAGCTTCCAGATTTTGTCAAGGCTTAAAGTATAACTAAAGGCAAAAGTTGTTTTTTTTTAGTTTTGGATAGAGTGCAGAGGGATGAGAGCGCCTGTCCATTTTTATTGCTCTCTGTGCCCCTATTAAGGAGATATGCCCTCTCTATTTGTCCTGTTTACCATTATCATTGAAAGTGAAAATTAAATAAAAGATCCCAAATTGTGGGTTGTCCCCAGAAAAGTAAAAGAGGGGAAATCTTCCAATGGGTTCTGGTGACCTGGGGGCTCCCAAGGAATTCCCTTCATTTTCAGGCATTTACTCTCACTTCCTGGTTGGCTATAGGATAGAAAGTGAAGGGAAATCTCCAAAATGGGACACAGATCTATCCAAAATGAAAAAAAAAAAATTGAACACGCTAAAGTTAAAAGCTGATTGGCTACCATGCACAGCTGCACCAGATATTGAGTGCTCCAGTCTTAGTAAATCTCCCCCTGTGAAGGGGTGCCCGCTTTTTTATGGGGGCACCCGAGCCAAGTCAGAACTCCATGTATCCATTCAGACGCGGAACCCCAACCTGGCCCCGCCCCTCTCTCCCCTGATTGGTTGACTGACTTTGACTGACAGCCTCAGGGGCCAATGGCGCCGCTGTTGAGTTTCATCCAATCAGGAGGAGTGTCCTGCGCGGCTTAGACGTTTGTGGACATTGCTGGAGAGGGATGTGGCTCAGGTAAGCAATTAGGGGGGTGCCTGGGGGCTGCGACACACAGAAGGTTTTTTTTATCTTAAAGCATAGAATGCATTAAGGTAAAAAAACCTTCTGCCTTTACAACCCCTGTAGCCTCCTTGGCGGTTATCCCAAGTGTGGCTCGGGGTGAGTTTTCACTACCAAAAGCGTTAACCCCAAGTCACACTTGGGATCGCATTGCAGGATCCTGAAGAGGTTACTTAACTTGTCCCCAGGATCCTGTGATGACCCTTCTCTGTGTCATCCAGCAGAATCTTCGCCCAATGCCTCTGGGTTCAGGGCTTGGTTCCCTGCGAGTGTTGCGTCGCATGGGGGCGGAGCCCAGTGACAAATTCAAAAAATGCAAAGCACATAACAAATACAGTACACTGTAATCTGTAAGATTACATTACTGTATCAAATCATTTCACATCCCTTTTGTCCCTAGTGCTTTTTACAATGCCCGGCATGCACTTTTATATTATATATAATATCCAAAAAGCATCCCTTTACGTCAAAAGCGGTTTTGGACCAGCTAGAAAACAGCGATAGTAAATAAGAATCATTTGCAGAATTAAGTGATACTGATTCGTGGGGAGATTCGTCATCAGACACTGAAAGTGACGATAGTGACAATTCTGCAACTGAGCAAATTTCAGAGTTTTGATTTGATTACATTATTGAATACATTTTATTATTATCATATTATTATATTAATATTTTTGATAATTATGTATAGTTATTTATTATATTATAATTTATGATTTCGTTGTTTCAAACTTTACCATACCCGGGATGTCTACTAGACTCTTGTTTGGACAGATTTAAGTGAGTTATTCCTAAGAATTACAGGCCTACAATATAAAACGCCAAATTTCTATGTGAAAAAATTTACCACTCTGAGACGCAAAAATCTGACATAATCATACCGCCAGGGAGGTTAATATCAAATATGCAGGCTTTTTTTAGGTAAAAGTAAATGATACTTTCAGTGAAAGCCAAGCTATAAACCCACAGGAAAACACAGTATTTCAGTCTTCCCTTCGGCTATGTACTGTTCTTCCTTTAGTGCAAGTTATAATCATATTTTTGATGATTTGCGTTTCCTTTTTCTTTTCCTTTAAGCATATCAGTTACATTTATGAGAGTGGTAGCAGCTGATGTAAGAACACAGAGCTACACAGAAATAATGAGATGAACTGGATAAGAGAGTCAGCACTTAATGTAATATAAATTACTCATTAGGTCTAATAGCAAGCGTTTAACAAAAATCCCAACAGTATACTGGAGTAATATTGAGCAAAATTCTACTGTTTATAAGAATGATTGAGCCAGTCCAGCCCATTTACATCCTGCAGTGCAGATCTCAAAGAGTCACTAAACATAAATTATACACTGGCTTTTATGAAAGAGGGTTTAATAATGTGTACAGAGAAATACATAAGCTTAAAAGTGAACCTGGCCTCTTAGAATTATGGAATGTTACTTCTTCAACTCATACCTGTATATAGTATTATTACAGAATGTAGCTTTCCTATAACTAGTTCAAACTAAATAATCAGAGCGAAAATAAGCAACATTTGTATAGGGCAGTAGTGCTCAACCATTAGGCTGTGACCATCCTCCTCCTGTGCTACAGAAACAATTGCAGTGTTCCCTGCTTGTTGTCAGGGCCACAAAGTGGCAGCAGGCACTGTGCTAGAATGCTGAACATTCCAGCACTGGGCACTGCTAAATTGAGCATCATTAGGAGGCACTGAAGATGAGTGCCTTCCTTAATAGAGAGCAGCAGAAGACCTGCCATGAGTATGGGACCCTACCAAGGAGTGAAGTCCCATACTTCCTCCCTATAGTCATGTGACCAATTTGGTGCCCATACTATTAGCAAATGTAAACTAAATGGGAGAAATGGGGCTGAAAATTATGCTGCATTCAGCTCATACTGTGCCCCCCCTTCCCTAGCCCCTTGAAAGCTACCAGCCAGCTGCAGATCTCCTGAGCTACCACAGTGCCCCCCTATACCTCATAGTGCCCCTCGACCACCCACAGAGCCCCCAGCCCACTGAGAACCCCAGTCCCCCCAACCTCCAACAATGATCTCTGATTGTGGAGGCTGGGGTACACTCTGGGGGATGGGAGCCCTCTAAGAGCACTAATCCCCTATATTGATCCCCAACCTCCCACAGTGAACCTCAGTGCCTTGCAGTACCCCCTGACCTCCCAGAGTGCCCCCATCCTGCTGTAAAAGCATCCAGCCCCACATAGTGCCCTTTTTATACTGTTTGGGACATGGACTTTTTTTAAAGCATTTACCTGGCCCTGGTCTCAGTAAGAGAGAACCAGTGGTCAAGCCTGGGGATCACTGCAAAGGAAGTAAGCTGTGTGTAGGAAAGCCACATAAAGTAGACTTGTCATAATGGAAATACCCAACTGCAACTGCTAGTTCTTGCTGAATAGTCTCAGGTTGCTGTAGATCTATTTCCCTGAATGCAATGCTCATGCTACGGCTTCACAGCTTAGTGAGATTCTGAGAACAAGCATTCTTGTAAGGACATCTTCCATTTCTGGATCTACTATATGAGATGCTGAAAAATCACATAAGGTATACCTGTTATATAGTGTATGAGAGTGGTAATTTTTTTGGTTTGGCTGCCATGTTCACTGCTTAGTTAGTCACTAATTCTGAGTAAGAGACTTACTAAATATTTCAGCTATGGCATCAACACAACAATGTTGGAACGATCATGTCAGGTCCTACATTTCTATCTTGACAGGTCTACTTTACATGGCCAAACAGTATTAGTCACACAGTACTTGAGAGAGTGATGGTATTGTGTCATGACAAAAACATGACAGCCGCCACTGTTATTTTTAAGGAGTTAATAATTCCTTAGGTTCAATGCTCACCCCATGGTTTCACTACTTAGTGAGTCAATAAATATGAGCTAGCTTGCAGCCAACTCATTTTTTAGGTTGCAATGCACAAGATTTAAAGGCTAAGTTTACCTTACAAAAAAAACAAATAAAAATAATAACAATAAATGCACATATTTTTGAAGGCAAAAATATGCCTTTATTATTTCTTTTTAGGGAGCCTGCAGGGCATTGCATCCGTGATGAGCAGATCATGGGTGCAATGTCAGGCTCCTGCACAGTCTTCCCCTAACTTTGTGCCTGTATCCCCGCACAGGCTTGCAGTTACAAAATTAGAGGAAGACTAAATGAACTATGAGCATGCTGAGCAGTGCACTCATAGCCCATTTAATCTACAAGTAGGTGGGAGTTGGTATTTGTAGTTTTTTCATTCACAGGCATCTATAAATGAATGATGTGGCTGTGTGGATGGAGCCCCGCACAGCTGTGCTGTTTTCTAAAAGTGATTGAGAGGATCCCTTGCCCGCCATCACAGAGAGGGGAGTGCTGGCTGCAGGAGGTGGGTGCATAGGAGCATGTTACATGTTACTCCCAAAATATAGGTGTAACATGTGCCTAAAAGTGAACTTTATTTATTTCAGGTACTTATATAGCACTGTCAATTTACACAGCGCTTTACATATACATTGTACATTCAAATCAGTCCCTACCCTCAAGGAGCTTACAATCTAAGGTCCCTAACTCATATTCATACATACACATACTTGGGCCAATTTAGACAAGATCCAATTAACCTACCATCATGTCTTTGGAGTACGGGAGGAGACCAGAGCACCTGGAGGAAACCCATGCAGGCACAGGGAGAACATGCAAACTCCAGGCAGGTAGTGTCGTGGTTGGGATTCGAAGAAGCGACCCTTTTGCTGCTAGGCGAAAGTGCTATCCACTACACAATGTGCCGCCACATCCTTTAACATAAACTTGACAGCCAGTGAAATAGCAACTATCAGTTCCCTTGACAGAACTATCAGTTTAGAATGACAGATCTAATCTGCCATGAAGACACTTGAGGCAGTGGTGGTACTGGGAAGTGAGATATTTTGCCTACTTTTACCTGACTTCCTGTCAGTGATCCCATATGAGTATACTACATATTACCACTGCCAAGCCTGTCTTAGCTTAGATGTAGAATGGCCTACATAGGAAAATGTATTATACAAATGTGCTAATTTTATATACAGCTATTGTTTTTTACATCATATAATAACTCATAGGCTTGCTGGTCTTGCAACAATAGAACATGCTACATACCGTGTGCCATTTGCCATCATTGATCTGAACTGGGTGGATGGTCTCAGTCCTTCCTTTTCCCATATCAAATAAAAAGTGAAGTTTTCCATCATAGAGCTGTAGTGCAGCATAGTCCACCTGATTTTGGTGAGCCATATAATAGATGAGGCCGCTTGTGGCATATGTCCTCAGGGTGAGCTGGACAGAGAGTCTACAAGGGAAATGGCATATTTTACAATCACTGATGCCAACCATTTGCACATCAAAGCTAGGGAGTAAAGACTAGATGCTGGATGTTCTCCAGTAAGGAAAAAGGGCTAGCGCTATTTGGCTTGCTGCAGCTTCTAATGCATTCATTTAAAATGAAAGTAAACAACTTCAGTAGAGACAATGAGCTTGTTCAGCTGTGCAAGACTGAAGATAGGGCTGGAGTTCATCTTTAACAGGTCAGCAGATGATCAGATTGGAGTTTACCTAAGCCCAACTACTCAGTGTTGGGTAGACCTAATAAACCGTTTTTTTAAGCATCTATCATAAGATAAACATTGCATAATAAAACTAAGCTCATGTATAATAGCAAACCTTCAGGTATACCACTACAGTCTGTTATAGTGTAGAAAATGCATGTAGTAATACTGAAAGCAGTAAACCACTTCAATAGGTCTATGATTTGCTGAACTTACTTTCTTTTGACTGCAGACTGGTCAAAAGGCAAGATCATATGGCTTCCTGTAGTGAGACCAAACTGGTGAGCATCAGGTACATGACCAGGCAGCACCTCCTGTGCACACTCAAATCCCTGTAAGACACCATAGCATAACAGCATTATTGTAATCAATGTATAGCTCTGCCAACAGTTCATCATTTAAGGATTTGCACAGTGTTCAAACTCATACTGCCGTGTCACCAGTTCCAGGAGTTTTGACACTATTGGTGGTGCACTTTCTGTGTACTGATCAGGAAAGCTGCAGTGTCTGTATCCCTTTAGAAGTTATAAACCCTTGGGGGGTATCTCACCAAAATGTACATTTCTATTGCAGGGGGTGCTTAAAATATGACTTTTATTTTAGTGTAGACTTCAGTAAGCCAAATGCGTGAGCAGGGAATTATATTTTGGAGGCGCTTTATATACCAGATTGCCATATTGCATTGGACTTTTACAGAAAGTGACAGCGCTGCAGGCTGAAACAATGACAATAATATTAATAATAATAAAACATTCATTAGTAAATCACATTAAATTACAACATGGCTTGTAGCAGATGTACATTCACCAGCTACTTTATTAGCTACACCTGTTCAACTGCTTGGTAACACAAATTACTAATCAGCCAATCACATGGCAGCAACCTAATGCATTTAGGTATCTAGACGTGGTGAAGATGACTTGCTGAAGTTCAAACCAAGCATCAGAATTGGGAAGATAGGGGATTTAATTGACTTTGAATGTGGCATGGTTGTTGATGCCAGATGGACTGGTCTGAGTATTTAAAAACCTGCTGATCTACTGGGATTTTCACACACAATCATCTCTAGGGTTTACAGAGAATGGTCTGAAAAAGAGAAAATATCCAGTGAGCGGCAGATGTGTGGACGAAAATGCTTTGTTGATGTCAGAGGTCAGAGGAGAATGGGCAGACTGGTTTGAGATGATAGATATAAAAGGCAACAGTAACTTAAATAACCACTCATTACAACCAAGGTATGCAGAATACCATCTCTGAATGCTCAACACATCGAACCTTGAAGCAGATGGGCAGAAGACCACACTGGGTGCCACTCCTGTCAGCTAAGAACAGGAAACTGAGGCTACAATTCGCACAGGCTCACCAAAATTGGACAATAGAAGATTGGAAAAACGTTGCCTGGTCTGATGAGTCTCAATTTCAGCTGTGACATTCAGATGGTAGGGTCAGAATTTGGCACAAACAACATGAAAGCATGGATGCCTTGTATCAACGGTTCAGGCTGGTGGTGGTGTAATGGTGTGGGGGATATTTTCTTGGCACACTTTGGGCCCCTTAGTAACCAATTGAGTATCATTTAAATGCCACGGTGTACATAAGTATTGCTGCTGACCATGTCTATTCCTTTATGACTACAGTATACCCATCTTCTGATGGCTCCTTCCAGCAGGATAATGCACCTTGTCACACAGTTCAAATCATCTCACCACTGGTTTCTTGAACATGATAATGAGGTAACTGTACTCCAATGGCCTCCACAGTCACCAGATCTCAATCCTATAGAGGTGGTAGAGCAGGAAATTCACATCATGGATGTACAGCCGACAAATTTGCAGCAACTGCATGATGCTATCATGTCGATACGGACCAAAATCTCTGAGGAATCTTTCCAACGCCTTGTTGAATCTATGCCACAAAGAATTAAGGCAGTTCCGAAGGCGAAAGGGGGTCCAATCCATAACTAGCAAGGTGTACCTAATAAAGTGGCCATTGAGTGTATATGCAATATTATTTGTTTGTTTTTGCTATATTTTTTCCCATGAAGGTGGAGCTGCCCTTTAAATCTATAAGTTTTAATTGAAGACCCAGTAGCACAGATCATATTAAAACACAGCATTAGTGTCATCTGCTCAATGATAGCATCCACATCAATGGCGGCAGGTGTTTTTTTTTTGGGGAGGGGGGCAAACAACCACCGCCCCGTTGGTCGGTTGGTGGTACCTCCCTGCACTTACCCTATCGGCTGTGGGCGGGTGGCAACTGGGTTCCTACGAGCAGCTGACGGGTCACGGGCTTCAGCGGCGAGTTGCAGGGTCCGGCGGGCAGCTGGCGGTTGCGGGCTCCGGCGGGCGGGTTGCAGGGTCCAGCGGGCAGCTGGTGGGTTGTGCCAGTGTCACACAACTGGGTGGGATCAGGGTGCAGTGCTCTGTGCCCCAAACCCACCTTTTTTAAGCCAATTAGAGCCTCTGGCTCTAATCACGTGCTTCAAAAAACACTCCCCCCCCCCATTGGAATCCAGAGTTTGGCACCCTGCTTTGTAGATCATGGCGCTGGATGCATGGATGGGGGGGGGGTGGCGCCCGTGCGACCCTAATGGATGAGCCAACGCTGATCCACGTGGATCTTTTCTTGATCGCGTGATTGTCACAAAACAGTTCCAACCTAAAACTGATTAGAATAATTCTATTTTCACTGATTTGCCTCCAGTCCACCATGTAATGGAAGCAACAGTGGGAGAGGTATTCTCCTATCATTTACCCAGGTGTTCTCATATCCTTTACCCAGGAAATAAGTCTCACCCCAAAAAGAATGTTTTATGCAAATAAGTAAACCTTGCACAAATAGGAATTGCAAACCAAACTCTTCATTCAGTAACAAATCTTGCTGCTTGCAGTAAAGGGTCCTGTCCATGTAAACATCATTTGCTTACCTTTGTGACATAGGATTTCTCTATGGGTGTGGTCAGAGATAATTTCCTTTCTGTGACAGCCGGTATTACCGTCGGTTGTGCGTCCGGTTCCTCATTGTTCACAGCAGGCTTCTCTGTTAGCATACAGCTATCCATTTGTACTTTTTCATACTTAATAACCATAGTGAAATCCAATTGCCTAATGAATGTGATAATTGAAAAAACGATTAATATTTAGATTACTACAAGAGCAACTATGACCGAAGCGACACAGCATATTACCGAAGATAGGGTACAATTACTGTTTGTTACAGCAATAGAATTCCTCCTGCATCCACCTTAACAAGCTTGCTGGGTTCACAGCGTGAAGATATATACAATATACATTTTTCTGAACGTTTGTAGCAGTGTGAATAGACAATCTGGTGACTAAAAGTATTCTCGCTGTGTCTAAGAGACATAATAGGGTATGGAAAATTTCTCAGCATGTACCACAGTCTTTTGACTGGAATATAACTTGGTCAAAGACACTTCAGGGTCATTGGTTAATGTCCAGTGTCATGGATATTTCCATTGGCAATTCATAAAGGGGAAAATTTACAGAAATCTACCGCTCACTTTCCCCTAGTAAAGCCTAATAAGCTGCAGTAAACTTTCACCAATTAAGAAAAAAAACTTCCTGCAAAGTAATATAATGTGCTAGTATGCATTGCACACATGAAAAACGTACCTGAAAACTAAGCCCTACAGCGCCGTGCTGTGACCGCTGACAGGGCTTCTTTACCCAGTCTTCCTTCCAGGTTCGCGGGCTCTGGATATTTAATTGACTAAGCAGCAATGACGTCACTCCCGAGAATGCGTGGGAGTCATGACTGCAGCATAGAGCTCTGAAGGGGAGGCATTAGTATGCCGTCCCTTCAAAGTGCATGCGCCAGTGACATCACCAGCTGAAGAAACAGAGCACATCTCCTAAACGGTGCACATTTAGGAGATATTCCTTGTACCTACAGGTAAGCTTTATTACAAGTGCTTCAGCTGGGTTTTCTACTGCTTTAACCACTTCAGCCCCGGAAGGATTTCCAGCTTTAGGACCGGAGCCCTTTTTGCGATTCGGCGCTGCGTCGCTTTAACTGACAATTGCGCGGTCGTGCGACGTTGTACCCAAACGAAATTTGCGTCCTTTTTTTCCCACAAACAGAGCTTTCTTTTGGTGGTATTTGATCACCGCTGCGTCATTTCTGATCGCCGCTATAAACAAAAGAAGAGCGACAATTTTGCAAAAAAAAACCAAATTTCTTACTTTTTCCTAAAATACAAATCAAAAAAAAATATATAAAAAAACATTTTTTTTCACCGTTTTTGGCCGATTTATATTCTTCCTCATATTTGCGATAAAAAAAATCGCAATCGGCGTTTATTGATTGGTTTGCGCAAAAGTGGTCGCGTTTACGGATGATGAGAATTCATTTTTGGGGTTTTTAATTTTTTTTTATTTTTTTACTAAAAATGGCGGCGATCTGCGATTTTTTGCGGTACTGCGATATTGGGGCGGACATGTCGGAACGTTTTGACGCTTTTTTGGGACCATTGGCATTTATACAGCGATCAGTGCTATAAAAATGCACTGATTACTGTGTAAATGCCATTGGCAGTGAAGGGGTTAACCTGCAGGGGGCGCTCTAAGGGTTAACTATGTTCCCTGGGCGTGTTCTAACTGTATGGGGGACTGCCTAGCTGGGGAAGGGAAGTGGTCACAGCCTTCACGTAAAGGAAGGCTGTGATCACAGCCCTTCACCCTCACACAGAGCGGAGGTCCGTGTTTACATACACAGACCTCCGCTCATTCGCTCCGGGGGGGGGGGCATCGCGGGTGGCCGGCGGCAATCGAAGCTGCCGCACCCGCTTCCTGGCCCCCCCTGGACACAGTGAGCGCGCGGGCGCGCCTCCGGCGGCGCGCGCGCTCACTATACACGTTCCCGCAGCCGCCGTCGTATGACGGCGATTTGCAGGAACGAGCCACTTTGCTGCCGTCAGGTGCCGATCGGCGGTCGGCAAGTGGTTAAAGGATATAAAACCCAAAAACAAAAATGTGATTGTAATTGAGACGAACATAGGGGGACATGTTTGAAGTCCAGCCTGGGTGGTAAATATGGCTCCCTCCATAGATACAGTGGAGAAATCAATGTAGCCACTTAGGGACAGAAAGTGTGTTAATGGCAGGTAGAGATGGGCCAAACGCCCTCCTTCGGGGTGTAAATTCGACTGCCCTATAGTAATTATACTGCTACAGGGTGGCAGCTGTGTGCTGGATCGGGTAATCCATGTCCGCCGCCACCAGCTGATCTTCAGGCAGAGACACAGAACTGTGACCTGCCTATGTAAACAAAGCTGAACACCATTCTGACAGGGGGAAGGGATGGAGTTTGTGTCTCTGCAAAGCAGGGAATAAATTCCATCTCTTCCCCTAGAAAAAGCCCCTCATACAGTTCACATAAACACTGGTTAGGCACACAGTTAACCCTTTGATTGCCCCTGATGTTAACCCCCTCATAGCCAGTGTCATATTTTTAGCCCTGATCATTGTATTAGTGTCACTGGTTCCCAAAAAGTGTCAGTGGGCATCAGAATGTCCACTGCAATATCGCATTGGATAATAAAATAGTTTGTAGTTTGTAGACACTAACCCAACTTTTGTACAAAGCAATCAATATACGCTTATTGGGATTTTTTTTTACCAAAAATATGTAGCATAATACATATTGGCCTAAATTGATAAAGCAATTTGATTTTTTTCTATTTTTTTTATTGGATGTGTTTTATAGCAGAAAGTAAAAAATATTGTTTTTTTTTTTTTTCTTTTTCAAAATTTCCTCATCAAAACAGTTCAATCTATTTTTAGATCCTGGTCTAAACAGTTCAATCTATTTTTAGATCCTCAGTCTATTTTTAGATCCTGTCCTAAACAGTTCAATCTATTTTTAGAATCTCAATCTATTTTTAGATCCTGTCCTAAACAGTTCAATCCATTTTTAGATTCTTGGATCTATTTTTAGATCCTGGTCTAAACAGTTTGATCTATTTTTAAAATCTCAATCTATTTTTAAATCCTGTCCTAAACAGTTCAATCCACTTTTAGATCCTTGATCTATTTTTAGATCCTGGTCTAAACAGTTCGATCTATTTTTAGGTACTCAATCTATTTTTAGATCCCAGTCTAAACAATCCAATCTATTTTTAGATCATCAATCTATTTTTATTAATTTCAGGTACTTATATAGCGCCATCAATTTACACAGCACTTTACATATACATTGTACATTCACATCAGTCCCTACCCTCAAGGAGATTACAATCTAAGGATCCTAACTCATATTCATACACATACTAGGGCCAATTTAGACAGGATCCAATTAACCTACCAGCATGTCTTTTGAGTGTGGGAGGAAACTGGAGTAAACCCACGCAGGCACAGGGATAGCATGCAAACTCCAGGCAGGTAGTGTCGCGGTTGGGATTATGAACCAGCGACTCTTTTGCTGCTAGGCGAAAGTGCTAACCACTACACCACTGTGCCACTTTTTAGATCCTCAATCTATTTTTAGATGCTGGTCTAAACAGTTCGATTCATTTTTAGATACTCAGTCAATTTTTAGATCCTGGTCTAAACAGTTCAATCCATTTTCAGATCCTGGTCTAAACCATCCAATCTATTTTTAGATCCTCAATCTATTTTTAGATCCTGGTCTAACCTATTTTTAGATCCTCAATCTATTTTTAGATCCTAGTCTAAACAATTCAATTTATTTCTATTTTTTGTTTTTAGCGGAAAAAAAAAAAAAAACAGTCCTGATCAAATACCACCAAAAGAAAGCTCTACAAAGGATATAGAAAGGACATACATATTATTTGGGTACAGTGTTGTGCACGACTACACAATTGCCAGTTAAAGTAATGCAGTGTTGTATAGCAAAAAATGGCCTGGTCATGAAGGGGCATAAATCTTTCGGGGGTCAAGTGGTTAAAGGGTATTTGTAACATTTACTAAAAGGTGCAGTGTTTCCCGTGGCTTCAGTATCCATAGAATATTTGTTTACCCAAAATAGTCAGGAAGCAGTGTTATTTATATCTAATCCGTCACCCTAACACACTCATCCAGCTGTGGTGAAAATACAAAAAATACACAATCAACTACATGAAAAACAACAAAAAAAAATCATAATTTTTTTGCATGCACATGATTGGATGATGGAAGTCAGTCAAGCCTCCCCTCAGTCACTGTGGGAAAAATTGCCTTGTAAAATAAACAGTCTATTTGCCTTTAGTAAAACAACCACCATGACTAAAAAAAGTTCCCAAATAACAATTATGGGTGTTTGGTTTTCTGGTGAAGCTCCTTTGCAAATGATGGACTTGGCAGGTCACAGTAGGTACAAACTTTCAGCCAATAATAACTGACCATGCATGCCAATGCTGCAGATATGTTCACATGTGCTTATGTACATAGTTACATAGTTACATAGTTCGTCAGGTTGAAAAAAGACACAAGTCCATCCAGTTCAACCAAAAAAATAAATAAAACATTTATATATATATATATATATATATATATACATATATATATATATATATATATATATATACACACACACACACACACACACAACCAAATAATCCCATATACAATCCTTGTGGGTATTAACAATAAACCCTTGAAAAAAATCAGTACCACCAACAAAATGATTTCCGTTTATCTGACAAATAAAATGTTCCGTTAAAAAGGGTGTCACTGACTCCCCTCCGAACT
>BLSH010474455.1:521655-538059 GCA_018402905.1 Glandirana rugosa | reverse complement strand
TTTCCCCCCCCCCCCCCCCCCCCACCTCAAAGGGAAGAGAGGAAGGAGAAGAGATACTTTCAAGGCTGGAGGATCAGCTAATCTGACTGAATAGCAACAAGTAATGTTACTGGAATGTTACTTTTTTCAACCTTGAAACATCTCTACAATCTAACAGTTCTACATTTTTGAGCACAGATTGTAATACAGTTATACTACTGCTGATATGTAAAATAACCCCGAGCTTGCAACAGTCCTGAATACCAGTAGATAAGAAAAGACAGCTAGATGTGTATTCTGTGGCTGTATTGATAAAACACTGGTTTTAGTATCTCTACTTTTTTTTTAATATCTACGTATCTTAAATGAATTGGACAACAGATTAATATGGAAGGCAAATTTTACTAAACTATTATTTTATAATTCCATTGATGTTCTTCTCCATAAAGTAATTGGATGTAGACCTCTGTATATTTAACTAATGTTCAGGTTTTGGCTGTTATCACTGGGTTCAATTATTACTTGACTAGTCACACCTCTTAAAATGGATCATTAGTTTTCAGTATAAAGAATTAGGTTAGAGATTAGATTGTATTAGTGCTAGGGAAAATGGTCAGAGGGAAAAGTGTTGAGATTATGGTTAATTTTTTTTATGGGTTAAGTGACAAATTGAGTGTCAAGTGTTAGGAGTGGCTAACGTATTAGGTGTTAAGTGACAGATTGAGTGTCAAGTGTTAGGAGTGGCTAACATATTAGGTGTTAAGTGACAGATTGAGTGTCAAGTGTTAGGAGTGGTTAACGTCTTAGGGGTTAAGTGACAAAATGAGTGTCAAGGGTTATGTGTTCAGGATACTGAGAGGTTTAAAGCAGCTCAAACAATAAATGAAAGTGTGAACGGTATAAAGTGCAAATGTAATATTCCCCACGCACACGTTCCTGAAAATGGCTGCAGTAATGCTGGGTGCTGTAATGGCCACTGGCTGGAAACCGTATATAATCAGAGTGAAGAAATGTTATCACCAAGGATTCCTCAAAAAGGTCCAATGCTTTATTCATATGATCACACGGTACACATACAGCAACGTTTCGGAGCCACACAAGGCCCCTTTGTCAGGCAAATGAGGTCACTTGCCTGATGAATGGGCCCTGCATGGCTCTGAAATATTGCTGTATGTGTACCGTGTGACCATGTGAATAAAGCATTGGACCCCTTTGAGGAATCCTTGGTGTGCTGATAACATTTCTTCACTCGGTATGAAGTGCAGGCACATAGAGATGCCATTCCTCTGCTACAGCTAATCAGAATGGGCAAAGCTCCAACGTCCTGATAATGACAGAGTCTACCTATCACACATTCATATTGGTCAACAAGGCAGCCTCCATTAGGGGGCAAGGATGGGGGGGGGGGCAAGTTCTGACATTACCAGGAAGTGCCGAACATTTGCCTGATCTGAGCAGTATAATAATTAGCTGTAGCAGAAGAGAATGAGCACTAAATGATAAATATACAAACACTTCTGGGTGCCTATGCTTTCCACCAACTAGTTGCTTTCTTCATAAACATGAAAGAGTCTCCTAAAGTGTTGGATGCATAGAAAAGTGGATAAGAAGCACAGAAATTCTGACATTTGTTTGAATGAATGCTCTGTATTATTGCTACCACCAATAATGGGGTAAAAGTGTCAATGTGGAGAATCTGATATTGAGCTAGCAGCTTCTACACACCATATTGTCTTCACGATCCATTTAGGTTGTTCTAGTGATGAGTATTTTGTAATTAAAACACCACATCATAATATTCAAGTCCAAATGCAAGTTTATTCCAATGATAACATATCTTCATATTCCATGCATTTCAGGAGCTCCACCTCCTTCATTAGGGCTGAAAAAAAAAGAAACGGTCTTCTCTCTCCCCTTCTTGCTTTGTTGCACTTTCCTTTTCTGCCTCTTCTGCCCTTCCATACCTTCCCCTCTCTCTTATTACCTTTCCCCAATCTCTACCTTATTACCAAAAGACCAATGTAGCCAAAAAAAAAAAAAAAAAAGGACCAATGTAGCCACCTAAACTGAATTTTTCCTCTGTGGTTTTGCATATTAGTCCTGAGCACCAGGCTGCTATTTCTACCTATGCTTTGTGGTATGAATTACATTTTTGCCGCTGCATAGGCAACACCGCTGTCCAGGGGCAACATACAGGAGTTGGAATTGCGAACTAATCCCTTCCATTTTAATCCTGCAGCCTTTCAGGAAAAAGGAGGGGGATCGGTTCCTCTACATGCCACCCCTCCTATCCACCCCCTGCAGTGATCAGGCTCACCGCTGTTTAGGGGCAACGTACAGGAGTTGGAATTGCGACCTGGATCCATGCTCCAGGGGCCACCTGGATAGGAGGGGATATAGAGGAACTGATCCCTTCCATTTTAATCCTGCAGCCTTACAGGAAAAAGGAGGGGATCGGTTCCTCTACATGCCTCCCCTCCTATCCACCTCCTGAGGTGATCAGGCTCACTGCCAGGTTCTCCCACCAGCTGCTGCAGGAATGCTTTCAGGATGGAGAGCTGGGAGAGGGGCCAGTAAATGTGTCATTAACCGGCCCCTTCCTTGTCTTAATGAATAGAGTCAGCGACCCGTAGTGATCACTGACTCTGTTCATTCATAACTGAGACATAGTAAAAATAACAAAAAATAAAACTGTAAAATAAGTAAATAAAATAATATGGTAAAAAATTGCAAAAAAATAAATAACAGAAATAAAAAAAACACTGAGACCAGTGGTGGAACTACCAGGGTCACAAAGGTCACACTTGCGACTAGGCACTGGTGTTCCACCACCCAGGGGGAGGATCTGGCCAGGACTCAGGGAGGCCCTTTATGGTTTCTTGCACCGGGGGCCCTGAAGATTCTAGATTCGCCTCTGAAACTGTCATACTTTTCAAAATTAATAAAAAATATTGAAAGAAACACATTTAAACTATGTATGTGGGCTCAAAAATCAATCTATATGTGGACATTTATTTATTTATTTTATATTTTATATGAGTGTGAACAGCAATACATCAGCTGCTGGTTCAACTAAATGCCAAAAGTATTGAACTATAGAATGATATTTGAGTTCACATACACTATCTAATCATTTTTCAAGCCCTAATGAAGGGGGTGAAGTTGCAACCCCTGAAATGCCTTATCTTTGCAAACATTTTATCATTGGAATAAACTTGTGTTTGTGCTTAAATATTACAGAATGGCACTTTAAATCCTATTTACTCATCCTTAAATGTTGAGGCCCAGTTACACTGTTGCATTCCATTAAAACATGCAGTATGCTTCCGCAATGTGTAGCAACGCACGTTGCCTGCATTTGTGTGATGTGGTGCCATTCAGTCTGAACCCTGCAGATTCACATGTGCTGCAGCACAGTGTTGTGGTTTGCTGTCAGATGTACTATATTCACCTTTTTTGATGCATTCTGAAGTATTAGGTAGCCCATTCAAATGAATGGCTGCCTTACCACAGTGCAAGTTAACACACAGCATAAACACTGTTAAAGTGCATGCTCTAATGTGCCGTAATAGTGTAAATGGACCCTTAGGGATGTGTTACATGTTATGTAATTGGTTAGTTTAATTGTTAAGATTTATATTTTGGTTAGCAGGCAGATGTAGATCAGAGATAGACACTAAAAGCTAAAGTGCTGTTCTAAAAGATGTCAGCAGCTAGATATCCCTGTCATTAGAAGCTGTCATGTTCTCAAAGGTTTGCTATTGTAGTATAGTAACTTTCTGGTAAAAAAAAAGGAAGGACTGATTTAATATACATTGACAAACTAACACAATTGAATTATTTTAATTTACAAGCAGATTTGTACTGTTGAATTATATAGAAATTAAAAAAATGAAATTCACTTACAGGTTAACACTGACATTTAAAAATACATTGAGTTACATCAAGGCACAAAGTAAATGTCCATCTTATTATAGATGATTGCATAATTTAAACACCATTTAAATTACTCAACATAACAAAGCCATTACTCACCAGCTGGGCCTGCCTGCGACTACGTTTCTCCGTTGCCTTGCCAAACCCAGCCAGGATAATCCCTGTGTCGTTGAGAGTGGAAAACGACACCATAAGCTCACACTCCGGTGGTAAGGACACAGGCTGCATTTCTACGTAGCCATCATTAAGAACAGTTATACTCCGTGTAGGCTAGAAGAAGGAGAACAGGAAACATGTATATTACAGTGTAATTTTTACATTCCATTCCAAACATATGATTAAGAAAGTGGAAACATAGGCAATACTATTTTATTGACTAAGGCAGTATTTTTCAGTGCATACTTTCAAGCATACTTAGTTTTCTTTGCCAGGTATGGTACAAGAATTCCTGGTAATATGCAATTACATTTATGGGGCAGTGGAACTATCAAAGCTGGAGCAGACAGAATCTGGAAGCAGCTGAACATTGCAACCAATCAGCTTCTATCTTTAGCTTGTCCAGTTAAAGGAGTTGTAAAGGCAGAAGGATTTTATCTTAATGCATATTATGCATTAAAATAAAAAACTTTCTGTGCGTAACAGTCTCCCCAGCATCCCCCTAATTATTTACCTGAGCCCCTTCTCTCTCCTGCGATGCCCATGAATGTCTAAGCTGTCCATGACACTCCTCCTGATTAGCTGACACACAGGAGCGGTGCCACTGGCTCCCGCGGCTGTCAATCAAGGTCAGTCAGCTAATCAGGTGTGAGAGGGGGTGGGGCCGGGTCGGGGCACCGTGTCTGAATGGATACATGGAGCCCTGACTCGGCTCGGGTGCCCCCATAGAAAGCTGCTGGCTGAGGGGGCACTTCATAGGACGGAGGGGCCACTTCATAGGACGGAGGGGCCAAGAACAGCGAAGAGCCGAAAAGAGGAGGATCCGGGCTGCTCTGTGCAAAACCAACTGCATAGAGGAGGTAAGTATAACATGTTTGTTATTTTAAAAAACACAAGACTTTACTATCACTTTAAGCTTTAAAATTTAACGATTGAAGCGGATTGGTTGCCGTGCACAACTGCTTCAGATTCTGACAGAGTTTTGATAATCTTCTATCATTGTGTTATAAGCAAATAGGTATTCCCTGTATATTTACTTTCCTACTGTTTATATGGCTAACACTCAACAAAAATTTACAGCAAATCAACAATAAATAAAGAATAGAGATTGCCATACGAACAGTTATTTTTGTACACAATAATTATTTAATGGCTTAATAGTTATAACTATAGAACACAAAATGCACACTTGAGTATGAACATAGTACAGTCAGATGGGAAAACCGGTAGTCCCTAACTAATGCTGAACTCCAGGCAGATGTTAAAAAACATCAATGAGTGCATTATTTTTTCTGTTTCAATCATTTTTTTATTAATTATTTTCCAATAATAAAAAAAGAAAACAATACAAAGCAGAGCAGCGAACAATCCACGCAAAGCTCTGTACAAATACCAAAGAAGATACACAATGAGGGGGGAGAACTGAAAAGACCATTACAAATAAAGCAATTTGTCCATGGATTCTCGTATCTGCATACATTAACCAGAATTTTTTTTTTTAATTTATAAAAAATAATCACATATTTTAAATGTACTGTATCTAAAATAAATATTTGAATGTGTCTTGATTTCAGCCTCTTGTAGTGCTATGCACAGCTTAAGCAGATCGGGAGAAGAAAGGGCAACACTAAAGACCAATCACCTGCTACGCTTATATGGACTGAAAAAAAAGCAGCCTTTTAATAGGAGGAGAGAACAGTGGCATAATCTTATCAGGCTGTTCATTCACTGCTCAATCACAAGCTGCAGCCAGAAAAGCCAGGTCACAAGGCTGGCTATGCTGTCTATCCAGGTGTGTAAATCTTGGGACTGGATAGACAGAAAAGCAAATATAATGGGGCGTAAAACAGCTCCTATATATGCATTTTAACTGTGTTTTTAATGGCTTGGCTAGAGTTCAGATTTCTTCCTGGTTTAGTCACCAATGTCCCCCATCCACCTCCAGCCTTCTCATAAAATAAGCATTCCCCCAGTGAACAGGAGCTGACCTAGGAAACTATACTAAACCAAGAAGCAGCAGAATGGTCTTATTGATTAGAAGAGGTTTGTATAGAACAAGAACACAAGCAAAAATACAGTACAGGCACAGAAAAAAATACTTTTCCACCTTCATGACCCCATTCATTTTAAAAATATGGGAAAATGAGCAATTGCTCTGAATCTACCAAGGGACCAAGATCTTTAATAGGTTTTTAAATGACAAAAACTGAATCAGTATGAAAGAAGTTCATAATCTCAGCTGCCAAAGCAATAGAACTTTCCTCTACATCAATATTACTTTTAGGCTCCATTAGGCAAAACAAATAAAAAGTAGATGATTTAATCCAAAGACAGACTGTTCTGATGATTAACCTAGAGCAGAATTTCTGAAAACTAAGAAAACGCAACTTCATATCGGTCCCTAGCATTTTGTAATCGAGATTCCATTCTACTGTCATAAAGGCACACACAAGGATACATTTGGGATAGAGACCACTGAATGTTTCCACACAATGGGACAAAACTGGGGATCACCTATACAAATACAGGGAAAACATATAGATATGTAGAGAGTGTCTATGCTGGAAAATAAAGCTAAAATTCCAGTTCTAAGAAATCTTTTTAAACACTTTTTTAAATAACTGTGTGACAGCTTTCTGTAAAGATAGCAAGGGGCTCGCCACTGCATTAAGAGACCTTAAAATATAATTAAAGGCAAAACTTTATTTTTAATTTTGATTAGAGTGGACAGGGATTAGAACACCTGTCAAGTTTTTATTTCTGTCTGTGCCCCCATTAAGATTCACCCTCTCTTTTTGTCTTGTTTACCATTATCGTTGAAAGTGAAAGTAAAAGCGAATGCCAAACTTTGGGTTGTCCCCAGAAAAGTAATAGAGAGGAAATCTTCCAATGGAGACACTAGTTCTGATGACCTGGGAGTCCCCAAGAATTTCCTTATTTTGCAGAGATTTCCTCTTACTTCCTGTTTAGCTATGAGACAGGAAGTGAAATATCTACAATAGGACACAATTGGTGAAAAGATCTGACAGGGGTTATAACCCTCCTTTACTCTATTCAAGATGAAAAAAAAAAAAGTTGCGCCCATAGCTCTACTTTAACCCCATGAAGCAATGGTACATGAAGCTAATTTTATCCTTAGGTAAAAAAAAAAAAAAAAAAACAGGTGATCATAATCAACTAAACAGATGGTGGTGATTGTTAGGGAACTACATCTCTGTTCACATATTTGGGATTAGTTGAGTTCATAATTGAGAGTCTAAGACCAAATGACCAGTGCTGTGGCCACCTTTTTGAGGGTGCTTGGAGCTTACACACAATATTATCTGGTCCTACCAAGGAGCTCACTTTCCAGTAAGTAGCAGCTAGGAAACATGGAGTAGTCATAGAAACTGAAGTCATAATAGCTGGTCAGAGATGCAACAAAGGTAGTAAGTGGACATTCCCATTCAGCAGCTGCTAATCCCCTTTCAGCAAGTGCTAATTCTAATGCGCATGTGCAGAGTCACAAGCATAGACCAAGATAAGCAAGGACTAGAAAGCGCCGCAAATACGCATTGGTGCATTCGTGTGAGCATCTGCGCATACACGTTAGCGTGCAGGCGCATCCACAGTTTCTGGCGCCCGGCTGCCTGACTTTAGTGCTGGATTGTCTTCAGCTTTGGTTCCGGTGTTCCTGATTCTAATATATGTCTGCCAACCTTGTTCCTGACCCGGCTATGTCTGACACCTCTCACAGATCACCCCTGCCTGCTATATCTGCTTCTTGCTTATGTTACCGAACCGGGCTTGGATTTATGACTATGCCTCTTCCTCCTGATTTGGTACCCCACTGCCAGCACGTTACCGACTTCTACCTGTTCCCGACCTTGCAACTGATTCCGCCTGGTTCCTGCTGAACAAGGCTTGTGACCAGACTCCACACCATCATTGGAAGGACTCCTGTGTCTCCAAGCTACAGCTCACTCCTACAGCTTCCAGGCACCTGTGCCCTTCCACTGCTCTAGCAGTCCCCTGTCTCCACTACCAGGGGTGCTTGGACAGAAATTGTGCAAGAGGCCACCCTCACCATCTTGGGCTCCACAGTCATCTACGTGACAGGATGGTAATATAGTCAAGGAGAGTTGCCTAAGGTCTTTGCCAAACATTAACATCATAAAGAATTCTGACGGGGTTTAGGCACACTCAGAGCAGGCAATAATTAGTAATTAGACAAGCTAGGAAATATAGCTAGGAATTCAGGGAGCAGGGAGCAGGCAATGACAGGGCTAAAAAGGATGGGTCCAGCAACCAGAAAGAAGTACAGGATTACACAAAGAGTCTACTTAGTTGCAGAAATGTCAGTGCTACAATGAGCAACCAGTACATGGTCCCTGGTGACCTGTTAAAGGACTGTGGATCAATCAGTACAAGTGCAGTAGGTTAAACTCCCATTGTAGAGCATGTATGGTCATGCCAGGGCACAGAAAGGGAGTTTGTAATGTGTCAAAAGCAACAGAGGGTTGTAGGAGGGAAAACAGCCAGATAAAAAGCAATAGACAGACAGGACAGAAGGAACATAAACAAGTACAAGAGCTGAACTGCAGAACACATGAAAGTCAGACAGGCACTGCAAAGAGAGCCATTTACCAGAAAAATCCTTGACTGTGTGAGATGAAAGAATGGGTGCAAAAGATAACCAAATGCTTGGCCACGTGAAGCAACCGCAGGTAGGTTCTTGACAATGGGGTACAGTTGCAAATGTATATAATAGTCAAATATTTGCAAAAAAAATACTGAATTTGTTTGAATTCATTCAGGTGTTCCATTTATGACATAAAAATACATAACAGTATCTTCCATTAATAATTCAAACATATTTGTTTTCTAAAGAGGTATATTAAACATTTAAATGCTATACTTATTTATCCATTATTCATATTGCTATTAATAATAAATATTGTATTCTGCTCACCTCTAATCTACAGCCTTTTCTCACACCATAAGCATTTCTTAGCAAGTCAAAGTTTGATCGTGCAATTTCCAGATTTCTTATACAGCCAACATAGGTTCTGCTGACTAGTTGTCTCCTAGATGAAGTATGAAAAACTATGGTTGTTACTGTTGACAATTTGACATACACCAAAAAAAGATAATAAAGAATGAGAAGCCACATTTTACATTTATATTTGTTGGTATTTTCATAACTAAATAACATTCACTCATTACATTTTTGTACAAAAAATAGGCAATAGACAGGTTTATTTTAAATGGCACAATATGCAATATTGCAGGACTAGGCTGCAAAAATACAGCAAATAAAGAGATAAGATAGATAAATAGATAGATAAATAAATAAATAGGTAAATAAAAAAGCACTACCTTAAAGTGGTTGTAAAGGAAGAAGGTTTTTTTTACCTTCAAACATTCTATGCATGAAGGTAAAAAATCTTCTGAGTCCAGCCATCTCCCCAGCTGCCCCCTCCCCCCTGCCAAACTCACCTGAACCCAATCACGATCCAGCAATGTGCATGAGAGCCGGGGCTCTCTCAGCTCTCTCACTTCTCATTTGCTTAGAGACAGCAGTGGAGGCCATTGGCTCCCGCTGCTGTCAGTCTTAGCCAGTGAGGAGGGAGTAGGTGGCAGGGCTGAGCCACGCTCTTTGTGTGTCTTATGGACACACAGAGGCAGCTCGGGAGCGAGCATGCAGGGTTGCCCCCATAGCAAGCAGCTTGCTATGGTGGGTACTTGGCAGGAGGGAGGGACCAGGAACACCTGTAAGTGTCCTGAGAAGAGGAGAATTCGGTCTGCTCTGTGCAAAATCATTGCACAGAGCAGGTAAGCATAACATGTTTGTTAATTAAAAAAACATAAAAAAACAAAAAAACTTTTAAAATCACTTCAAAGGCCTTGATTTTTTTTTATTTTATATGGTATTTCAGCAAAGGGTAGAGATGCCACAATAAAATATAGATATTGCTGTTTACATGTAAGGTCTGCTTTAACTAAGATGTTTGGGGTGCTACAACATCAGCAAGGGCTGTTCATTTCTGCCAGATCCATCAGCGTTGGATGGCGTGTTACCAATAAATGTATGCAACCTGATCCATGTCAAATTCCACACCTGACATGTTGGTTCCTTAAGATCTATATATTTGTTGAGAGACACTACAGAAGGTCAGTGTAACCTACCTTACCACTCTGGACCTGGGGAGGCCACCAATGTATATGGGATCTTTGTCTGATCTATTCAAGTCTGATGCTGTACCAGGTGCCTCGCCCTGTTTTGTCTCTCGTTGACTGGAGTTGAAGGAGTCCATAACAGCTAGGATGCCTTTGCAACAAATATAACATTGTTAAATGTTACATATTAGGTATGTATTACAATAGATATAATTAAGCTATTGGTTACATAAATGACAGCATCACAAAAACTGTCCAATTTAAAGCAGTTGTAAGGTTAAACATTTTTTTTTACTAAAATAAAAAATATGTTATTCTTACCTGGAGGAGGTTTGGGGCTGCTCTGTGCAATATTTTACACAGAGCTGCTCCAAACCTCCTCACCAGTACTCTGGGCGACTCTTTCTCTACATGTGCCACCATAGTAGCGGCTCCTTATGGTGGCACATGTGCAGGCTCACAACCGAGCCAGGCTGTGTGCATCCATTGACACACACACAGAGTGGCTCCGCCCTGTCCCTTGCTCTCTGCTTTTTGGATTTGACTGACAACAGCAGGAGCCAAGGGCTCCTGCTGCTTTTAGCCATGCCTGTGAGATAGGGGAAAGAAGATCTGCAGACGAGCACAACGCTGGATCAGTGTGTCAGCTTGAGGAATAGTGCCCTATTGTTGGGGTCAGTGGGAGGAATTGTGCCCCATCGTTGATGTCATTGAGAGGAATTGTGCCCTATTGATGGTGTCAGCAACAGGAATTATGGCCATTGTTGGTGTCAGTGGATGGAATAGGGCCCCAAGGGCAAGCAAAGGGAAACATCTGGCCTCCGGGCCATAGTTTGGACACCTTCATAGAATGTATTATAACAAAATATATTCTTATGTCAGTATGCATTTGGATTTAATTTGTATATGCCCTAATATGTAGAGTATTGCATGATCACAGCATTGCATGATATACTGAATAATGAAGTTCACAATATATTAAAAATCATACCTTGCTTTTTGTTCCGTTGGAAAACAACTTTATACCAGTTACCATCATTATAACGTCCGTCAGTTGTTAATATCAAAGGTCCTGAACCAAGTTCCACTGACAGTTTCAACTTTCCGTCCACTATTTCCAGAGACAAGAAATCTCTCTAGTAAAGGGAAAATGAATGACACTTAGCAGAGCTTAGTCAGAGTACAAAAACTGATTCTGAATATAAAGTATAAAACTCTTCTGATTCAACCAAAACATTAGAAATATTTCATGTTGAGCACTTCTAGAATTGTATTAAATGCCTACAGCAGTTACCAACTTTTTATTGCTATTATACCCACTTAATAATGAACACTAGGGGATCTATTTATAAAGGTAGCCATAGACGGAGCGAATCTCAGCCTGTTCAGCAGGGACCGGCTGAGATTTGATTCATCTATGGGCAGCCTGATTGGCTGATTGTACCCAAGCCGATCCATCAATCAACTTGGGTACAACCAGCTATAACCACTGCCAGAAATCATTGTGTCTGGTCGGCAGAACACAATAGCACTGAAAAAGGGATTACCCCATCAACACTTATTTTGTTGATGGGGAAATTAAGCAATTTTCTTTTCAGGATAGAAAATCAAATCATCTATGGGTTGCCTAAAACATTCCTTGGACAAACGTCACACACATTCATGCAGGGTGCAGAAAAATGTGGTCATATTTTCTGTAATAGATTAATTCCTATATGCCAGTATATTTTCTCACTGAGATATTTCAGAAAACTATACTGCATTTTGGCCACAGGATGAAACTGGCGATCATAAGAATTAATCTATTATAGAAATTACGACCAAAATTCATGCAACCCATAGGTGTGCGCAGCCTTTTTCATTACGGTGTGCACCCCAAAGCTCAAACACACAACTCTGATGGTGGGAGACAGTTGATTGGGAGCATATTACGTTACACTCTACGGGTGTAATGTGTCCCTAAGGTTGAACATAGCGTTTAATAGAATGAGGACATTTACACTGGCCACTGGCACCCCCAACAACCCACCTGGTGCCACCCCTGGATAATACTAATGGCCATGGGGTGATTAGGGTGTGCCCAGACACACCCGGCACACCCTACGTGCCCACCTATGATGCAACCTGCACTAATATGTGTGACACCTGTTCTGCAAATGTTTTTTAAATAGATCCCTGTGAGTTTAGAGTATAGTGGTGTGCTATTAAATATGCTGGCTGCGGCTGCTTACATATAACCAGGATTCCGGCAGAAAGCCATCAGTGGGATTCTGTCTGTGCTGTGGTATTACTATAATGTCTGATTTTAGACCACACTAATAATGCAAGTGATTCTTCTCTTAAATCAGGGGTCTCCAAACTTTTGAAACAAAGGGCCAGTGTATTGCCCTTCTAACTTTATGGGGACCGGACTGTGGACACTGGGAGTAGAAAATGCCCTGGCATTGTTGGGAGTAAACAATGCCATAGGCTTGATGGTCAGTAGGAGTAAAAAAAATACATTAATGCTGTCAGTGGGAGAAATAGTGCCCCATCATTGGTGTCAGTGGGAGGAATAGTGCCTCATCATTGGTGTCAGTGGGAGGAATAGTGCCTCATCATTAGTGTTAGTGGGGAGGAATAATGCCCCCATCACAGGTGTCAGTGGGAGGAATAGTGCTCCATCATTGATGTCAGTAGGAGGAATAGTACCTCATCATTGGTGTCAGTGGAAGGAATAGTGCCCCATCACTGGTGTCAGTGGGAGGAATAGTGCCCCATCACTGGTGTCTGTGAGAGGAATGGTGCCCCATCACTGGTGTCAGTGGGAGGAATAGTGCCCCATCACTGGTGTCAGTGGGAGGAATAGTACCCCATCATTGGTGTCAGTGGGAGGAATAGTGCCCCATCACTGGTGTCAATGGGAGGAATAGTGCTCCATCATTGATGTCAGTGGGAGGAATAGTACCTCATCATTGGTGTCAGTGGGAGGAATAGTACTTCATCTTTGGTGTCAGTGGGAGAAATAGTGCCCCATCACTGGTGTCAGTTGGAGGAATAGTGTCCTATCACTGGTGTCTGTGAAAGGAATGGTGCCCCATCACTTGTGTCAGTGGGAGGAATAGTGGCCCATTACTGGTGTCAGTGGGTGGAATAGTACCCCATCATTGATGTCAGTGGGAGGAATAGTACCTCATTATTGGTGTCAGTGGGAGCAATAGTGCCCCATCACTGGTGTCAGTGGAAGGAATAGTGCCCCACCACTGGTGTCAATGAGAGGAATGGTGCCTCATCATTGGTGTCAGTGTAAGGAATACTGGCTTGTATAAGAGGAAGGAATAGTGGCCCAAGGGCTGGATAAAGACAAGCAAAGGGCCACATTCGGCCAGTGGGCTGCCATTTGGAGACCCCTGTCTTAAATGGATCTTCAGAGGTAAGTGAGCTACTGGAAGCCTTTTCATGTCTTACCATCACCTGTATAGAAGGTTGAATTGCTTTATCTCTAGAGAATATGTTATATATGTTGGAAGAATATTATTATGATAGTATACACCCAACATTTTTAAAGCTCCAAAGATAAAGTTATTCAATCTTTTAGGTGGGTGATAGTTAGATATGAAAATGCCTAATTATCAGTAATAACTAATATATCAAAGGAAATCTGTATTAAAAAAACAGGTGCCGACCATTTTTTTGAAAAAGGTAGTTGCCTTGCTGTCTCGGGCTTCTATACCATCTCACTCTCTGACTTGGGACAGGCACTGAGTAAGTGAAGCCAGGACTACTAATCTACATGCTTGTGCTACATTGGAGAAAATATTGAGGGTCCATTCACACTGCAAGCGTTGGCACAATCCATATGAATGCAAAATACATACGTCATGTTGTGATTCATTGTTGGTGAAAACCCAGCACATTAACACAACACACCTCTAATGTGTATGTATTGCAGAGCACCCTTGTACGTGTCAATGCAGTGTTTTAGTGCACTGTGTAAAATGGTGCATGTCTGAATTTTACATCCATTATGATGCCTTAGCAGTCTATTCATTGCAATGGGCTGCTTTAATGCAAAACATGTTAACATGAAACCTAATGTGCATTAATGAAATGCACCATAATGGGCAAGTGTGAATCCAACTTGAAGCCTTAAGATTGATATGACAGCCAGGAATCCAGCAATTTCAGAAGGGGAGGATAGCAATGGCAAACTTCATATTCTCTCGTTATAGATTCCACATTAGCATTAGTGTAAACCTTTAAAAAAAAAAAAACTCATCAAAGTGTTGCTTTACCGTTCCATTAGAGGCAAGATAAAGCAGGAGACCATTTGGTGAGAATGTCCGAAAATGTATGACTATCTGTGTTGATGTGGATCGCATAGTCTTCTCCACTATAGAATAACCACTGCCATCAAAGAAGAAAGATGTGTCTTCATCCTGTGGGCTGCAATAATGAATGTAATTAGAATAGGGCATTAGGGACAAATACCATGGCAGTGCTGGGCAAATCCCACTTCTTATTTAGAGGTTTAAAAACGTTTAGGCATATAATTGACATAAAACATTTAGATTACTTTGTACAATTATTTTTACATAAACAAAACACTATATCCAACATGGAGCTTTGCACTTTGTGTCTTCATTTACCAGGAAATAACCAAGAAATCATATTGTGTGTTGTAATTTACTGCCATCTGCTGGTTCAAACTGACATTACGCGTTTCATACAACAATATTAGATACGGTATGTGCTAGCTGTATTATTGGACTCTTCAGCTCTTTCCTGCAGACAGAATTGTTAAGACTCATCTTTCAAGAATAAGTATTATATTTCAAAATCTGCTGGAAAGAGGGAGAGGTGCTCTTTTATAACCATGGCATTAGACATATTCTACTACATTATACCAGTGATGCACCTGTCAATGAATTCTGAACAATCTCAGAAATGCCTCAAACTGATCTTATTGTCACAATACAGTCTAAGACCTGTGGATACAGGCCCTATATATGTCTGATATTGTATTTTCTCTAAATTACCTTGGTTCTGGTAAATAAGCCAAAAAAAATTGCATGATAAAAGGGTGGAGGTATAGATGTAGGAATGCCATTCCCAACATAGCTGGTGGGTGTTAGTGGCACATGTGGTGAACATATTCTTTCCTTATGCTGTCATTCAAAAATAATATTTGCAACAAGTGCAAAAATTAAAAATTCCAAGTATCAAAAGAAATATTTACTCCGCCTCTAATGGCCCTGGTGTCACAAGAAATGCTCAAACCAGATGTGCTTTCTGCTTTTGCTGGGCCTTGTATAGCTATATAAAGTATTCTGGTTCAATCATTCATGGTCTGACAGTGCTGGGTGTACCAACAATCATACAATTTGTGATTTAGTATAAGAATATAAGGATCCTTTCACACTGAGGAGTTTTGCCAGCTCTTTTGCATAAAAAAAAAGCGCCTGAAAAGCTCAAGAAAAATGCTTCCATTTAAAATCAATAAATGCGTTCACACTGGGGTGGTGCACTTCCCTTGCAGTGAAACAATTCCTGCTTGCAGCATCTTTGGAGCATGTTTGGGGAGCTTAAAAAATGCACCAAAAATGCACCCTCCCACTGCGATGCATTTTTCGTGCGGTTTTTGAATCACATGTCCTTAACCACACCATCAGAAAGGATATTCTGGAACTGGAGAGAGTCCAGAGAAGGGCAACTAAACTAATATGGGGAAAAGAGGATATGTTCAAGCGCAGTGTGAACCGTGGACTAGGGATCAGATGGAGTGGTTATGCTGTGAGCATGTGATGGGAGGCATTTAGGTGGGGGCAATCACAGATGACCAATGATGGAGCTGAATGACATTCATGAAAGTTCATTAAAAACATAAAAAATCATAAAAATCATAAAAGTCATAAAATTGTCTGTGCACAAAGATCCTGGGTGCTCTTGTGGGTGACTGTCCTGCCAAGGGCTGCAAATGTGGGAAGCAAACCAAACTTCTGTGTGAAAGGAAACAAGAAAAAAACAAATGCGCCTCTAAGCGTTTCTTCGGTCGTCACCGACTGTGACGTTTCGCGTCGTGGGATGATGAAAACACTCATCAGTGAACGATAAATTATTTTAAGACCAAAAATGACAATGAGAATCTCCGCGTAAACAAAAAAAGAACAAAGGAAAGTGTGTCTTCAAACCAAA
>BLSH010474455.1:510157-521257 GCA_018402905.1 Glandirana rugosa | reverse complement strand
GTGGCTCAAGACACACGTGGTCCAAATCATTTAGAGGGGGCTTTACAAAGTTACAGGGATATGGGAAATGATTTTCTATGCGCACACACACAATGGTCGAATTGGATGGACTGCTGTCTTTATTCAACCTTACCAATCGTGTAACTATATAATATAAATGTGCTAAAATTGTGGCAAAATCGAAGCAAAAATGCATTCTTGCAGCAAATCAGTGTTAAAGTTCCCTTAACCAAGAGCGTGTAAAATTTTGGCTTAATATTCAATACTTGAAATGAAACATTTCGGGGGAGATTTACTAAACCTGGTGCACACAGAACTCGGTGCAGCTGTGCATATTAACCTCCCTGGCGGTATGATTATGTCAGATTTTTGCGTCTAAAAGTGGTACATTGTTTTGCAGAAATTTGACGTTTTAAATTGTAGGCCTGTAATTCTTAGGAATAACTCACTTAAATATGTCCAAACAAGAGTCTAGTAGACATCCCGGGTATGATAAAGTTTGAAACACAAAATCATAAATTATAATATAATAAATAACTATAAATAATTATCAAAAATAATAACATAATAGTAATAAAATGTATTCAATAATGTAATCAAATCAAAAACACTGAAATTTGCTCATTTGCAGAATTGTTGCTATCGCCATTTTCAGTGTCTGATGATAAATTTCCCTACAAATCAGTATCACTCAATTCTGCAAATGATTCTTATTTACTATCGCTGTTTTCTAGCTGATCAAAAACCACTTTTTACGTAAAGGGACACTTTTTTGGTTGCCATGGACATCAAGTTTCCAGGCAGAAAGAATGACATATATAATATAAAAGTGCATGCAGGGCACTGGGCAAACCACTAGGGACAAAGGGGATGTGAGATGACTTCATACAGTAATGTAATCTTACAGATTACAGTGTACTTTATGTTTACTGTGTGTTTCACTATTTGAATTTCCCGCCGGTCTCCACCCCCATGTGACGCGACGCTCACAGGGAACGGAGCCTGGCACACAGAGTGAATCGGGCGGAAGACACAGCCTGCTGACACGGCGGGGGGACATCGCTGGATCCAGGGGACAAGGTAAGTAACGCTGCCTGGATCCAGTAATGCGATCCCGAGTCTGGCTCAGGGTTACCGCTCTTGGTACAGAAAATTCACCCCGAGCCACACTCGGGAATACCGCCAGGGGGGTTAACCAATGGTTTTATTGTCAAAGCTTAATTGAACAAGCTGAAGTTAGAAGCTGATTGGTTACTTTGCACAGCTGCACTGGATTTTGCATGCACCAGTAAATCTCCCATTTCCCTGAAATTGTCACTGGACACACTGGACACAATATAAAAAAGGAAAACAAATGCAGCCACCACATCTAAGGTTTGGTAAGCTGCAATATATTACATTTTTGATTTTGGGTTTAATACCGCTGTAATACCACTTTAAATTACCTTAGACATTTGTTTGGTGCTCTCATTGGATTGTGTGTGAGTGGACCCCCAAAACACAGGGCACTCTTTAATGCAATTACTAGGTATGTTTCCTGGCTGCTATTGCTCTTGTTTCCTGTGCTTCACTATTGACTTTTTAGCGCAAGTTGTGGCCGTACAAATCAACACTAAGGCACGTAGATAAGCTAAGACCAGTACCAGTAAGCTTTGTTGATAGTTGCATTACAGAGCCCACCAAGTTTAGGGGGACCTAGGACAGTCTGATTCATTCTAGAAGCCCTCATATATTGTCACTTCTAATGTATAAGCTTGGTTCAAATGCTGCAAAATATATAATGAATACGGTTGTCTGTAGAGGGCATTATGCCCAATAATAATCTTTCAGTATACAAGAGCATTTAGAAGGAGTTCTTGTTTTAAGCATTGACTTTGAATTCTGAAGGACATTGAAAGCTAGACTATGTAGGCCCCAATGAACACCAACAGTCCATCTTAGTATAACTTACACTGACATACAATAAAGCAAAAACATACATACCCTTTTGATTCCCTTACAGTTAATGCAGTACAACAAGACTATTTGGTTGACATCGCTACAACACATACCTTCCATAGCATCCAGCACATGTGCCCTGTCTTTCAATATAGTTCCATAAACCAACTGATTTGCCATTCAGGAATGCTTCTCCCATACATCCCTTAAAATCTGCTGTTTGCAGTGTTGGTGACTTCTAGAACCAAATAATAAATTCACAATTATTAGATCTCATCATTGATATGCTTATGTCTATTATTACTTTATAAACAAGTCATCCAAAGAAACATCCCGAAACATCCCGGGTATGATAAAGATTGAAACACGAAATCATAAATTATAATATTATAAATAACTATAAATAATTATCAAAAATAATAACATAATAGTAATAAAATGTATTCAATAATGTATTCAAATCAAAAACACTGAAATGTGCTCAGTTGCAGAATTGTTGCTATCGCCCTTTTCAGTGTCTGATGATAAATTTCCCTACAAATCAGTATCACTCAATTCTGCAAATGATTCTTATTTACTATCGCTGTTTTCTAGCTGATCAAAAACCACTTTTTACGTAAAGGGACACTTTTTTGGTTGCCATGGACATCAAGTTTCCAGACAGAAAGAATGCTTCGCCCATACATCCCTTAAAATCTGCTGTTTGCAGTGTTGGTGACTTCTAGAACCAAATAATAAATTCACAATTATTAGATCTCATCATTGATATGCTTATGTCTATTATTCCTTTATAAACAAGTCATCCAAAGAAAAGACGAAAATTGCTGGAATTACTAGAAATATGAAAAGTCTGAGGCTGGGTTCCCACCATCGAGAATTGGATGCCGATTCCCCGCATCCAATTCGCAATAGCAAGAGATTTTGACCGACTCTCTATGGAGCCGGTTCACATAACTCCGATGTGGCTCTGGTGCCACATCTGGAGTCCTGTGCATCGTTTGGTCCGATTCGGGTCCAAATTCAGTCAAAAGTTCGGGCCGAAATCAGACCTGAAACAGTGAAACAGGATGCACCGGACCCCTGCTGGGAGCCGCATCGGTATTAGGTGTGAACCCAGGCTCATTCATCATTGTTCTACACTTTGATAAAGTCCAGTGTGAATCTGAATATATCAATATTATTTTAGCAACATGTAGCAACATAGATCTTTGGCTGTGAACTGGGAAGGCCTTTGGATGGCTATATATATTTTTATCATCTATTCTGGCTCACTACATTAATTAATATCTAAGCTGTCTGCTCCCAAAAATGTTTTCTTCCAGGGAATCAAACATACAATACCTGTAAGCCACCTCCAATGCCTCCAATAAACATCAATGTGGAATTATCTACATGAAGAATGGAAGAGGTCCCTGGAGATGATGAGGATTTGGTTGATTTCTTCTGTGAATTGTTGACTTCTTCTACAGTCAGTGTTCCTGATCTACCAAACCTATTGTAGGACATATATGATTATGAATCATCTTTTTCAGTGGTAAATTATACTTATAGTATACAGTTGTGTTCATAAGTTTACATACTCTGGCAGAATTTATTCATTTTTCAGATAATATGAATGATAACACAAAAACATTTCTTCCACTCATGGTTAGTGTTTGGCTGAAGCCATTTATTAGCAATAAACTGGGTTTACGCTTTTTAAAACATAATGACAACAGTAACTACCAAAATGACCCCGATCAAAAGTTTACACACCCTGGTGATTTTGGCCTGATAACATGCACACAAGTTGACACAAATGGGTTTGAATGGCTATTAAAGTTAACCATCCTAACCTGTGATCTGTTTGCTTGTAATTAATGTTTGTGTATAAAAGGTCAATGAGTTTCTGGACTCCTGACAGAACCTTGCATATTTCATCCAGTGCTGGAAAGCAAAAGAATTGACAAAGGATCTGCAGGAAAAGGTAGTTGAACTGTATAAAACAAGAAAGGGATATAAAGTATCCAAGTAATTGAGAATGCCAATCAGCACTGTTCAAACTCTAATCAAGAAGTGGAAAATGAGGGGTTCTGTTGAAATCAAACCACGGTCAGGTAGACCAACTAAAATTCCAGCCACAACTGCCAGGAAAATAGTTTGGGATGCCAAGAAAAACCCACAAATAACTTCAGGTGAAATACAGGACTCTCTGAAAACATGTGGTGTGGCTGTTTCAAGATGCACAATAAGGAGGCACTTGAAGAAAGATGGGCTGCATGGTCAAGTAGCCAGAAGAAAGCCATTACTATGCAAATGCCACAAAGTATCCCACTTACAATACGCCAAACAGCACAGAGACAAGCCTCATACAATCTGGCACAAAGTCATTTGAAGTGATAAGACCAAAATTGAGCTTTTTGGCCACAACCATAAATGCTACATTTGGAGAGGAGTCAACAAGGCCTATGATGAAATGCAATAAACGTGAATATCCGCGCTCATGATAAAGTTATATAAATATGATTTGAACAAATAAGCAGCTAGTACACTTAAACCCACACAGAGAGTTAAACAAGCTATTAAAAATAATCAAGTGCAGCGCTAATATAACAAGTGGTAAAACTGTACATAAAAAAGTCCTCATTCAATCTGTATAAAGCAATAAAGTGCTGGTGCAAAGACATGATATCCTAGTGATAAAGTTCATAAGAATTTCTTCTGTGCAAAGAGATATGAAAAGAGTTCCATTTCCAGAGGATATCAGATAAAAGAAATGTGTTATTGGAAAACAGACACCAAATGATAGTCCTTCACCAATGAAGATGGGAGCTTACCGGAAGACAATATTTTGTGTGGCCACCATTATTTTCCAGAACTGCCTTAACCCTCTTGGGCATGGAGTTCACCAGAGCTTCACAGGTTGCCACTGGAGTCCTCTTCCACTCCTCCTTGAAGACATCATGGAGCTGGTGGATGTTAGAGACCTTGCACTCCTCCACCTTCTGTTTGAGGATGCCCCACAGATGCTCAATAGGGTCTAGGTCTGGAGACATGCTTGGCTAGTCCATCACCTTAACCCTCAGCTTCTTTAGCAAGGCAGTCGTCGTCTTGGAGGTGTGTTTGGGGTCATTATCATGTTGGAATACTGTCCTGCGGCCCAATCTTCTAAGGGAGGGGATCATGCTCTGCTTCAGTACGTCACAGTACATTGCTAAATGGTCCACCAGACAGACGTTATCTGCTAATTTACCACTACACCGGCACTTATGGGTATCAATTAAAAATTTCCAGAAAGAAGCAGCCACTTTAAAAAGCCAAACGGTGTGAGTGTGGTCTCCAGACCCTCTTATATCGAACCCGGGCACCAGTGATTGAGGAAAGATCATAACTGGTGAAAAGAGATCGGAGCCGCGGAGACATAGCATATGCTTTTATATTGTGCTTTTATGGATGGGAAGTCTTGTAAGTGTAACCTATAGGGGGCCATTTGTGAATAAAGTTTTTATCTGGTACACTATGAGCTTTCTCTCTTTTTGTCTCATACAATAGAGCTGTGAAGGAGTGTGGATGAAAGGAAGCCGGGGAAAATCAGATCCGATTAGCCGAGAAGATATCAGCTGTGGAGAATCAGCTGTGGAGAAACAAAGGTCTCAGTGAGGCACTGCTGGCAAGCAAAGATTGATCAAAGGCTTTCCACTCGCAGAGGTCCGGTGAGTGTAACGGGATGGGGGGACCGGATTGTGCTCACTGATTACCATCCCGTCCACATGCTGTGGAATATCTCCATTCATGTATGAGAATATAACCAGTCGAACCTGTACAGATTAAAGCTGGACTAAATACCCAGAGAAGGGGAGAAACGAATATGTGGATAGTCTAGCAAGGACGATTTTTAATGTGGATTTCTCTTTTTTTAGCGCTGCTTCACATCGGATGGAACTTTACATATTGTTTTATTGTGGTGTTTTATGAATGTCACAGTATATGTTGGCATTCATGGTTCTCTCAATGAACTGTAGCTCCCCAGTGCTGGCAGCACTCATGCAGCCCCAGACCATGACACTCCCACCACCATGCTTGACTGTAGGCAAGACACACTTGTCTTTGTACTCCTCAACTTGTTGCTGTCACACACGCTTCACACCATCTGAAAAAAAAATAAGTGTATCTTGTCACCTCAGACCACAGGACATGGTTCCAGTAATCCAGGTCCTTAGTCTGCTTGTCTTCGGCAAACTATTTACGGGCTTTCTTGTGCATCATCTTTAGAAGAGGCTTCCTTCTGGAACGATGGCCATGCAGACCAAGTTGATGCGGTGTGTGGCATATGGTCTGAGCACTGAAAGGCTGAACCCCCACCCCTTCAACCTCTGCATCAATGCTGGCAGCACTCATACATCTATTTGCCAAAGACAATCTCTGGATATGATGCTGAGCATGTACTCTCAACTTCTTTGGTCCACCATGGCGAGGCCTGTTCTGGGTGGAACCTGTTCTGTTAAACCGCTGTATGGTCTTGGCCACCGTGCTGCAGCTCAGTTTCAGGGTCTTGGCAATCTTCTTATAGCCTAGGCCATCTTTATGTAGAGCAACTATTCTTTTTTTCGGATCCTCAGAGAGTTCTTTGAGGTGCCATGATGAACTTCCAGTGACCAGCATGAGAAAGTGAGAGCGATTACACCAAATTTAACACACCCGCTTCACACCTGAACCCTTGTAACACGAATGAGTCACATGACACCGGGGGGGTGGCTAATTGGGCCCAATTTGGACATTTTCACTTAGGGGTGTACTCACTTTTGTTAGACACTATATATATACCCTAAGCTAGAAAATGCATTGAATCTGACATTTGGAATGTCTTAGGACAAATGTTAATTTTACCTTGTTGCGTGTATTTTATGCCATTTGTCGTTGTTTATTTGTATGTCCGGATCTTCAAGTCTTGTTGGTCCAGTGCCTAAGTCCCATAGTAATGAAACTTTACCCTGTCTCATCTCCACTGCCATAAAGTCAGCCTGTCACATAGCAAAAGACAACAGTGTTAGTGGTGACATAATGGCTTCTGATATTTATAAGAAGCCTGAATTAATATAATAAATCACCCAAATCAACAAGAACTCTTGCAAGGCAAGAAACTGTGCATAGAGTTGAGCGAATACCTGGATGTTCGGGTTCGGTGGGTTCGGCCGAACTTCGGGCAAAAGTCCGTGTTCGGTACCGAACTTGACCCGAACTTTACCCTAAACCCCGAACCCCATTGAAGTCAATGGGGACCCGAACTTTTTGGCACAAAAATGACTGTAAAAAAGTCCTGGAAAGTGCTAGAGGGCTGCAAAAGGAAGTAAAATGATTTTAGAACAATAATCTGTCCCTTACAGCAACAGCAGGAACCTGACCCTATAGGAGTAGGCGATGATTTTAGAACAATAATCTGCCCCTTACAGCAACAGCAGTAACCTGACCCTATAGAACTATAAGATGATTTTAGAACAATAATCTGTCCCTCTAAGCAGTAGACTCTACCTAGTCCAGTCAGATTGTTCTGTAATGCAGGATGAGATCTGCAATCTGTCCCTAAAAGCATTAGTAGTAGTAATCTCTACCTAGTCCACAATCAGATCGTTCTGTAATGCAGGATGAGATGTTTTTATATCTGCAATCTATCCCTCACAGCGCCGGCAGCATCCTCTCCCTACACTACCCAGAGAGCATGTGACATGCAGCACTAAGTGACTCCAGCTTATAAAGAGGCTCGGTCACATGATGCACTGGCCAATCACAGCCACACCATTAGTAGGCATGGCTGTAATGGCTTCTAAGGGAAAACCAGTGATGCATGATAAAAAATACCCGAACCCAAACTTTTTTCAAATGTCCGGGTTCAGGTCCGGGTCACGGACACCACAAAGTTTGGTACGGACCCAAATTTTACAGTTCGGGTTCGCTCAACTCTAATTGTGTATATTTTTTTGCGTGTGCATATTACAAATGAACAGATGCTGAGGTTGGTTATTAAATAAATATTAGTTTAATAACACTGCACCAGTGTTCTATTTGTATTAAAACTACAATAATTTACAAGCTGAGTGAAACTTAGTGCCATGAAGCCAAATTAGCCTATTTTTAGACCTGATTTCGCATGCAAAAGATTAATGTGTCCCACAAACTTTCTGAAAATCAACTTGAATACTATGGTCCTTTTGAATGCAGATGTCAGATAATTGCAAACAAATAATTTGCCCAGTATTGATGCATACAAAATGTTCCTAGTACGTGTGGACTCACCTTATTGTTACTACCCATATAAAATAGAAGGTTGTCAGGTTCACTGGTCTTGACATTTAATGTCAGAGTATTGAAGTTTGTTGAACGAATCTCTGGATGGTAAGAGCGCACGCAATCTCTGTCTGCTGAAACAGCTACTTTAATCTAAAAAAAGAAACCATATAAAAACACATAAGAACCACTCACTAAAATTTACATTTCCATAGGCACATAAAAAAAAAAAGATAACAATGGTTAATTTGTAGCTCTAGAAAACGTGTTGTTTTTTAGTTTTAGGTAGAACAGGAAAGAGTAAAACGTCCATTCGGGTTCTTTGGTGTTTGTGGCCCCAACCATAAAATTTTCCCTCACTTCTTGACACGGTGATAACATCGACACCAGGACAGGATGGAGTGGAAATCTCTCTAGCAAGGACACAATGGGGTTGATTTAATGAAAATGGAGAGTGCATGGTAGCATGGTAGCCAATTAGCTTCTAACTTCAGCTTGTTCAATTAAGCTTTAACAAAAAAAACTGGAAGCTGATTGGTTTCTATGCATAGCTGCACCAGATTTTGCACTCTCTGATTTTAGTAAATCAACCCCAATAAAAACAGGGAAAGGCTAGAATCTCCCTCCCTCCCTTTCTGCATCCACACTGAAGATTTACCCTCACTTTCTACCACATTAACAATATTGTCACCAGGAGAGAAGTAAACAAAAATATCGCTTTACACAGACCGGAAAAAAAAACTTGACACCAGTTACGGAAAAATGGTTAGAGATACACTTTTACGAAAACCAGGCTTCTCACTAAGAACAAAAGGCATTGAGATATGTGTTTGTGCTTGAATGCGTGGCCGCCTATGTGCTCCCAGTGGGTTTAAAAGAGAACAATCAATACCAGCTACACAGAGATAATCCAACAATTTAGGAAGTACTTGTTGATTTAAACGCTTTAGATAATCCATAGCTAGTTATTTTCCCTTTAGGCAAGCCTAGAAGTTTTACATAATGCAATTGAGCTACAGGCAAAGAGCAAAAATGGCATATATGATACAGTCTGTCACTAACATTAACACAGATTGTTTTGTTTTTTTGAGTCCCTCCCTGATAATATAACTTTATTACCTGTTGAGCCTGCCCATAGATCTGTTGATCCTGTCTTTTCACTTGATTTAACAGGGTAACAGCACAGCTCATTCTACAGTGAAATCATTGCATTTGTATTGGCCTGTGGACTTGGGTCTTAAGGGTGCTTGCGCACAGGTGGCTGATCCTATTCAACGTACCGTAAGTGTACAGTCTATTGCAAAAAAAAAAATTTCAATCTTTGCATATGCTCATATGCTATACTCATGTTTTTGATAGTATACCCGAGTACAGCAGAAAACAGCTATTCAAGAGGCTTTCCACTGCACCTAAGCTGCATGGTCAGGGAAAAGAAGCTGGCATTTATGTTAGGTGGGCTCAATCACACATGTGCAAGTACCCTTAATTGACAGTTTTTTAGACTTAAAGGAGGTGAGAAAAAGATTAAACCCTAACTACAGATCTCACTTTTTAAGCATTTATTGTAACAGCCCATACATTAGTCAGTATTTTTTGTTCAACCAGTGGGTTGAATAAAAAAAAAACTGAACCAGTCCCCCCCATTCAAGGTGGATGGAGGAATCCTATGTGCTATTGTATTCTGACAGTGGGGAGACTTCTCTGCCTTCAAAATATACTGATCAGCATTGTAGGCTATAGCCTGCAGTACTGACAGAGTGGGTAAATTCCACCGGGGTGGTTGCACAGAAGTCAATCGGAAGATTGACTTCTGTACAACCACATTGCCCATACATGGATTGAAATTTTTCTGGTTCTTGCTGAACTAGCCGAATTTCAATCCATGTATAGCTGGCTTTAATCCATATGTCTAAAGAGTGACCATTGTAAGCACCCCAGAAATATTTCCATTTGTTCAGACCCCAGTAACTGTTACTTTTGCTAGACATTTCTGCATGCATGTAAATGTGGAGGACATGTAAAAAAGGCATGTGAAATAACAAAACATCAAATACTTTATACTATCAATAAAGAGATTAAGCCCATATAGTTAACAGAATACAATATTTTTCACGATGGTGGTCTTTCAAACTGAGGCTAATCTGTGATTTAAAGACTTCAGACAAACTTCCAAAGGAGAGTGGAGATTGAGGGGTTGAAGGGTTTAGTAAAGCTGGAGCGTGCAAAATCTGGTGCAGCTCTGCATAGAAACCAATCAGCTTCCAGGTTTCTTTGTCAGAGCTTAATTGAACAAGCTAGATGCTGATTGGCTACCATGCACGGCTGCACCAGATCTTGCACTCTCCAGCTTTATTAAATCAACCCCTGAGTGAGAATATGTGTCTTTGGCAGCACTAGAGGTCCTAGGTTTGAATCCCAACCACAGCACTACTACATGGAATTTGCATGTGTGCCTGCCCGGGTATCCTTCGGGTACTCTGATTTTCTCCCACACTCCAAAGACTCCAGCTGACTCCTATTTAAATTAGTCCTAGTATGTGTATGTATGAATGCGCTTTAGGAACATTAGACTGTAAGCTTTTTGAGGGCAAGGACTGATGTGAATATATATGTAAGGTGATGCGTAAATTGACGGTGCTATATAAGTACCTGTAAAAATATAAAATAAAACTTACAGAGCCCTACCACTTACTCTGCTACAACTACTGATTTTCAAATGTTAATGAGCTAAGGTGCATAAATCAACAAGGTACAGATTATTTTCTCTTATCTTCAGGTACAGTCCTCTAAAAGTTCAAAAGCCTAACATATTCTTAGATATTAGATTCCAGACTGATATCTTAATTTTCAACAGGCTTGACAAATTAGCTGCCTTTGGCATTCCAATGCCTGCTAATTGTC
>BLSH010474455.1:487212-504466 GCA_018402905.1 Glandirana rugosa | reverse complement strand
CGGATATTTGTGGGGTTACGAGTCTTCGGAAACATAGGTAAGAAACAGAATAGGGGTGTTTGAGTTTAGGAAAGGTAGTGACAACGATAGTCTTGTACATGTCGAAAAGTTTCGGATTATAGCATAGGGTAGTAAAATCGACATAGTCGTCTCTCGTCTTAATTTCTCCACCTCCGTGTTCGATTATAAGATAACCTATCTGACTTTGGTTACTTCAACGATCTCCTCTTAGATTCGTCTTTAGATAGACTTTATTTCCTCGACTAATTAGTTCGTGCCTTCGTTCGCCGTAGTCATTCACGTCTTCAATGTGGTTACGTAGGACATATAGAATATGAAAAAAATAATTCGGTCTTTTCAAAATAACTTGTTATAGTAAGTTTATGTTCTGCTTAGATTCTCCTCTAGCAACTTCATTGGTTTCAGTCTATCCAATAGAATATTAGCTTGTGCCTCCACCTCTTTAATTCTGCTCTCTGCTGATACAGCTAAAATGATGGGATACGATATTAGGCTTTGAAAAGCTGTACATGTTCTGATAGCAACAGTGATGGAAAGGATTTGAGTTTGTGGGGATAAGACAAAGAATGGATACAAAGGCTTCTGAGCATTGGGGTGTTTATAGGCAGTCAGAAATTTTCTATAATGATGGAAAACTTTTGTGTGATTAGTTTCATGGGATGTCTGCATGTCCAACTGCTCTCTAATGGCTAGGATCATATGACAGTAGGCAGTGGTTGAATGTGATATACAAACATCAAATCTCTAAACACAAGGAGTCGTACTGGACAACCATTCATTTTAGGATCTGTGGAGCAGGGTGGCAAAGGGGTTCTATAAATACTCTTAGTGTCGGTGTACCAGGGAAGAACACAACAGCAATCAGACATACATTTTAGAACTTTTAAACCCCACTCTGCATAAGACTTTGTACTACAGACATTAGAAAATAGCCAGTTCAGGAGACTGCCATCTTTAGAATCTCAGTACTGTTCAGTCCTAATAAGATCATGAAGCACTCATATGCACTATATGAATTATCTGCAAATTGTATTTATTGCTCATTAATCTAAACCAGAGAAATATTAAGGCAGAATAGTGTGCTAGGTAAACTAGCAGCTTTGGGCATCCTGCTATCCCTGAGATTGAAAAGGATTATAAAAGACAGAGAAGTCACACCATTTCAATTGTCTGTACAGGCACGGCTCACTCCATCAGACACCAACTACCTACAAGTGAATCCTATGACCAATTGTGTTATCCCTATTATTTAAAATCATACTAGACAGGAAGTGTAGCTAATATTTATGATTATGATTTTAATGTAAAGTCATACAATCTCCATACCAGTCTTTGAGGAGTCAACCAAAAGTGCATTAGTTCTCTGCAATGTGTCATTCACCCTGGACAATGTATTAGTGGCAGTTGTCAGCTTCTGATTGAATTTCATGATATGGCCCAGGGTTCCAGCTGCAGTGGCATTTGCAGACAAAGCTAGATCTTTAGCCTCTTGAAGTTTAGAACTTGTGTCTAAAAAATAAAAAAAAACATGGCTTATATGGCTTTTCGTGCTTTCAATTTAATAGAACAAGTACCCTGAGAAGCATAATTTTACTGAGTTAGCATTAATGACTAGTACATAAGGACAGGGCAGCCATCAGAAATTTTGGGGCCCCTTACACAGCTTCAGGCCTGGGCTCCCCCGGGGCCTGACCACCAACTTTCCCCAGGGCCCGCTCATTGGCTGTCCCACCGAATACGCCCACTGGCCATCCCACTGAGTCTTTCGGTGCACCCACTTTTATTTTAACTCTTACAACTTAAGAGTCAACCATCCCTCTCCACAATATATCCCCTAATAATATATATCTAGTATTTCTAGAAAGGGGTCAGGTCAGCCTTATCACAGCACAGGGTTCTTTTAAAGTACATAACCAACACCCCCCCCAACCCATATACACATCAGTTAGCACTGCCCCCTCCCCTCCTGTCTCCCTGGGACTGTTTCAGAGCTGCTTCACCAGCAGAGTGAACACAGCATGAGTCATGTCTGCACCAGTAAAACAACTCTCTCCCAGTCACAGTGCCAGTGTCAGTGCTATGCCCCTCTCTCACTCTCTCCTTATCTGCCCTGACTCCCAGAGGAGACTTACCTTTGTGAGTTCCGATGTCGGCATGGTGGAAGCAGGGGGCCAAGGCAATAGGAGGCGGAGCAGGGAGGAGGAGGTTACTTCCTCCTCCTCTGCCAGGGATCTGTGCATGCAGTTCTGATGGTGGCATGGTGGAAGCCGAGGCAGTAGGAGGCGGAGCGGGGAGGAGGAAGGGGCTGAAGCTAGTGAAAGGCGGCGGGGTTGGAGGAGGCCAAGGCTTGTAGCCTCTATTGCTCTATTTCTGGCGCTTCCTGGTGACAGGTGCAGGTGAGTTTCTTTTCATGTGAGGGGGGGCGGGGAGCGGGCCCAGCGTCGGGCCCCTTGAGATGCTCGTGCCCCTTACAGGAGTACTGTCTGTACCCCCCTGATGGTGGCCCTGCATACGGATAGTCATACATTAGCTGATTTGTTTGATGAAGATTGAGTATTGATGAGGATTATAAATCCCAGATGAGTTTTGTAAAACTATTTATGCTGCTCATATAATTGCTTGTGCTCTGAACAACAGTAGATATATTAGGTTTTAATCAGCAAACAAAGTTCACATTGGACTCAGAGAGTATGGTACCACATCCCTAATATTATAACACAAAAAAATCTAAACATCGGATGGGATTTTAAAGGTACCGATCTTTGACACAGTATGATAAAAACTTTAACATTTAAACAAAACCATTGCTTATATGGCTTTTTGTGCTTTCAATTTCATAGAAAGGCGGCAGCGTTGTAGGAGGCCCAGGCTTGTAGCCTCTATTGCTCTATTGTTCTCTATTGCGGGCGCTGCGTGGTGACAGGTGCAGGTGACAGTTTCTTTTCATGTGAGGGGAGGTGGGGAGCAGGCCCAACGTCGGGCCCTTGAGACGCTCTGGGCCCTTACACGAGTACTGCCTGTACCCCCCTGATGGTGGCCCTGCGTATGGATTGTCATACATTAGCTGATTTGTTTGATGAAGATTGAGTATTAATGAAGATTACAAATCCCAGATGAGTTTTGTAAAACTGTTTATGCTGCTCATATAATTGCTTGTCCTTTGAACAGTAGTTGCGGTTTTAAACATATTTACTTATACAGGTATTTATATGGCAGTGACCATTTATGCAGTGTGTTACATACTATACATTCACATTACTCTCTTCCCTCAAAGAGCTCACAATCTAAGGTTACCTTTGCAAACCACTAAGCCATGATGCTGCTCAGGAACTCTAAAGTGGTTCTAAGAGAAGAATGTTGGGGGATGGGGGTCAGGGCCAAGTTTCACTAAGTGTACCTTATGGTCACACAGAGATGTCCTCGGGGTGAGCATGCACGAGTGTTCATATATCAAGTGGCTTGCTATGGGGGCACTCGACAGGGCACAGGAGCCAGGACTGCCAGCGGGGGACCCAAGAAAAGGAGGATTACGCAGAGCAGGTAAATGTAACATGTTTGTTATTTTAAAAAATAAAACTTTGAAGTGATTTCTTCAAAATTACCATCTGCAGAGATGGATCTTGTACAATCACTTTGATGAACATCTTTTATTTGTATTAGTTGTTAGAAAATGATGTGATTGTCATTTGTGTGTGTTTCTCAGCATATGGCTACCCTAATATTCTCTTTTAAATAAATTAAAGATTCAGTAGATTAAAGATAAACTCCAGCATTCTCGAAAGCTGAATTCTGATTGGTCAAAAGAGTTACAGTATAACACTGAACTAACCCCACATACTATCGGCCATCATAATACAAAACTCTTTTTCACTATTCTGGCTATTCTGGCTGTGGCTATCATTTTTCATGTAGTTGTAAAGCATATATCAAATGTGTTAGAATAGAGACAAACGGAAAGCATTTCGATTTTTTAAGTCTTTGACTATAGGATGGCAACACATTAAGAATTATCTGTAATGTGTCTGAGCACAAAACATGGGGTTGGGAACCAAGTGTGAGTATGCCAATAGAGACTTTACAGATTACTTCTTGTTTTGTAGATAATGTTTAGTAGACAGCTTAAGAGAACTACTCTATCATTTTACATGTTGTAAACTTTAAAGTGGAAGTCCATCTTTACACTTAAATTCTCTTCTGCAATAATTAATGTGAGCTAAGTTCAGCCTTATTCCTCAAAATGAAAAAAATCCCAGTTTTTCTACCTTTATTTTGCAGTATCCAGTGCTGTCACATGATTTCAATTCTACTTCCTTTTGAGAGTAAAAACAGCCAGTGGGTGTGGTTACTGAAAGCTAGTGACATCACCTCCAGGGAGGGGCACTGTTCCTCTGCAGCCAGTGGGCGTATACAGGATGGGAGGAGCTGATCATAGGACACATGGGGGGAACTGTCAGTGTAGCTGGAAGTGCTCTGGAGTCTCATCTCACAGTCTACAATCATCATTGTACACTAAAGGAACAGTACAGGCAACCACAATAAGTCTATGTTCCACTAGTGTGAATTTGGACAAAGTCGCATGACAAGTCACAGCCCATAGATTTCAATGGCATCCGTTCCCATCTATGCAACTTTGAAAATCAGAGACTTTGAAAAGGTACCTGCACTACTTTGATGAGACTTTGATCCAGAAAGTGTAAAGTTGGATCAAAGCTGCACTCAAAGTCGCATCAAAGTCGCACTCTAGTCTTAGACTATGTTTCTGTTTCCACTAGTGTGACTCCAAAGTTGTAAGATTGAGGCTAGGTTCACACTGCAGTGAACTCTACTGCGAATAGATTGCGTTGCGATAGATTAAATTCGCAAGTCATCTTTAATAACATAGTGTTCTACCAGTGCAGTTCACACTGATGCGTTGCGAATCGAATCCGTGAAGAAAAAGGGTCCTGTGCGAGTTTGATCTGTGTGCGATGCTGTGCGTTGCAAATTCAGCTCCATACACTACAATAGAACATGGATTGAAAACGCAATCTCCCATTCACATCACTGCGGTAGCTTCCCCCTCCAACTCCAGCTACAGCTTTGCAGTAGATTCGCACCAACACATGTAGAAATCGCACTTGTGTCTGTACTGAAAAAACTGAAAAAAAGCTTTGCTCCAACTTTACACTCTGGATCAAAGTTGCATAAAAGTAGTGCAGACACCTTTTCAAAGTCTCTGGTTTTCAAAGTCGCATAGATGGGAATGTTTGCCATTGAAATCAATGGGCTGTGACTTGTCATGCGACTTTATGTGTCCAAAGTCGCACTAGTGGAAACGGAGCCTTAAGCTCATTACTCACATGTAATGAGCAATAAATGGATCTGTACACAGTGCCCATCACAGTGCCATGCAGACACAACCACGTGGTTCTACACTGTAGAAAATCTGCAGGATATTGTACTGTAATCTGTCTTACGGTTTCTAACAAAAAATGTGTGTGTGTTCTGTGCTGTTGGAACCATGGAGAGAGCAGAACATACATCCAAAGCTGGTCCTCCCCTCCCCCTTTCTCTCTCTCTCTGAGGATCATATTCTCTGAAGAATAGAAGGGATGGGGGTGGGGCAGGGCGGGCCTGGGTAGATCTAAGCATGTCTGTCTCAGAACAAGGCACAACCTTTTCAGGAAGTGAAAGACAGCTTAGCAAATTTAGATAACAGGAAATAGAGTTGTCCCTGAAGAACAGGAAGTAGCTGACTGTCTGGCTTAGATTAGACTTTCTAAGATAAACAATCTACTAGCCAGAAAATGAATAATATCAAAGATAAAGATATTTAACATACTATTAATAGGAAAATGTTTATTTTTGAATGGACTTCCACTTTGTAAATCTAACCAATATTTTTTTTTTTTTACAGAGTGGGGGGCTTAATCGTTTTATTAAGCAAGGGAAAAGGTCGTTACTGGATCCAAAGGGATTTGTGAACTACTAAGATTTATTAAATACGCTATCAAGATATGAGATGTATCCAAAGTATCAAAAGCAGGTTGCTCACGAGCACATAAAAAGTTCTAGGCAACATTACCCCAGACAACCACCCACACAGAGGGTTACACATTTACACAAAGATGGTAGTAAGGTCCAAAACTAGTCACTAGTAGCTAAATGCTTCACTGTGGCTCAATACTTTAATCTTATTGCAAAGTGATAACATTCACTATCTATAGCCAAGTGCTAACATTCACGTGAAACTTGGGTTAATTGCAAAGTGAGTATTATGTTTTATAGTTAAATACTCAATATTGTTGTTAGCAGAATAGTGGGGTTGTGGATATTCATATTTCATCCCAATGGGGGATAATGTACTTATCTGTTAAATCCACTTTATGAATGACTGTGTCTCGAATCTTTGGAGTTAGTTACATACCTGCTGCATCTTCTACAAGTTTACAGTCTATGTTTTATTCAGTCCACCTCTTTCTTAATGTTTGGGGATCCTCTAATGGAATGGCAATCAGTTTGTAACTATACTTGTTTTCTAATTTCCAATTAAATGCAGTGGTATCCAATAGATTATCTACTCAGGAATGCAAAGAAATCTCCCATTTACTCAGTGATGCATTTTAGAGTTTATCTCACCTCAACATGTGTCATGGCTGTTTCGTAACTCATTACTTTGGTAACAACAATGTTAAACATTTCACTGTGAAAGAGGATGAACGTGTAGCACTTTACAATTAGACCAAGATAAATGATTATGTTACCACTTGGTGATAGATACTTTGTTTCACTGGTATGGAATAGCTATGAGATGAATGGATCGAGCCTCAGTGCAGCATTTAGCTACTTTTAACTAATTTTGGACTGTGGTACCATCTTTGTTTAAACAGCGTAGGTATGTGGGATTTGTGTGGTTGTCTAGTGTCCCTGTTTTTAACACATACTGTTAGACAGGTTAATTTGGTTGGTTGCAGGCTGGTCGGTGAGTTGAGCTGGGAATTTGCTTTGGTTTTGTTTGACATGGGTCGCCCTTCCATGTGCTCCTTGCTGCAAAGGCCAGTTATAGGTGAGGGCAGTGGCCATTTGTTTTTACTGTTGGAATAATGGTGAGTTGCTGCACTGGACACCTTTACTGCTATTGTGCTATATGCTGGGTGTCCAGTGTGCCCCTGTGCTTTTAAGGAGGAGTGGGCTCCCTCCAGGGTCACCTGCCTTGTGCCTATCCATCATAACGTACGTGCTTGTACGCTGGAGGTTCTCAAAATTTAGAGCTAGGACTGCAGATAATACTGGGGTGCAGTGAAGAGGCTCTGCAGCTTATGCATGTATTTGTAAATGTGTGCAAACTAATACTGTTAGACAGGTTAATTTGGATGGTTGCAGGCTGGTTGGTGAGTTGAGCTGGGAATTTTCTTTGGTTTTGTTTGACATGCATCGCCCTTCCATGTGCTCCTTGCTGCAAAGGCCAGTTATAGGTGAGGGCATTGGCCATTTGTTTGTACTGTTATCATGCTGCCCAGAACTTTTTAACTTATGGTGGTGAATAACCTGCCAGTGATAATTTTGTTGCTGGGAAAGAAAGTATGAGGAAATCTGGAATCAGGTGACAACGGGTAACACTAAAAAGCCGATGGAGGTTATAGCCTTTACATTCTCATAGTTTTTTTAATACTGTTGTTTAACTTTAAGGACATATTCTTTCCTGTGTGTTAAACAAACAATGTCAGTGGTATAGGAAGTAGGAGAAATCTCCCCAGTAGGAACAGAACAGAAACATTAAAAATGACAGAGGTTCTAACCCTACCTGAAAAAACGACATTACACATTGGCTGGAGTTTTACTTTAACAGCTGCAATGAAATGGGAAAACAGTGCTTGCTGATAGCTCCAAACAGCAGATCAGCCGTCTAGGGTGTCTAATTATGTATGTATGTATACTTTTATACTGCCCAATAAGAACAGGGCATTGTTTCAATCTAATCTTTGGATTTTTCAATATATTTACATTATATCATGCTCATTGTTCCAAAAAAAAAAAAAAAGGCTACAGAGCCCATATAATCTTTATATAAGACAGCAATAAAACCCTATGTAACTCCAAATCCCTAATAGGCTGACATATTGAAGACTGCCTTTATCAATGTTTTCTTCAGTTGGGAAACATATACAAGACATTATTGCCTCAAAATAAAATGTCACTGCGGTATATCCACACAGATCTCCAGGATAAAAGCCAATTTAATGTATCACAGCTATAAACAGAGAGATGTTTTCTTCTCCCAATCCGCTTTCCACAGAGACTGAAATGCTGGGAGGAAGAGGACAAGTGATATTTCACTTACCATTCGGCAGGGTTCTCAGAGAACGCAGCTGCTCATTTATCTGCCCAGTAAACACATGGGTACGTTTTTGTATCTCATCCACTTTTGTCTTCAGTCCATTCAAATGAGAGACGAGACCTATGGGAGAAAACAATGGGTTCTGAAACTAGATTTTACCTGCTATAGGAAAGAGCTGAGAAAAGCGATGCAACGCTCTTTTCATAAAAGTGACATTGCGTTGTACTGAAAATTAAATTATACGAGGGTTAGTAGGCATACACAGTAAACCGTTTTTATGCACAGCCAAGTTTTAAAAACCTGACCAATATGAGCATTGCTAGCAATAGTGGGGCCATGTAGGAAAGCAAAACCACTGATCGCGATGAGGAACAGGGAGCCAGCAATGGATTGCTTATATATTCAGAGCTAGAAGGGGAAATTGCAGTGGTACCCAGCCATCATAGAAAACTACAGAATCTGCTCTCCTTTGTCTGGTAACAGAAAGCCATAAATCTCTTGAATTGCAAACAATTTAAGAAGCTCCTGTTATTATAAATCTACCTTCCCAAATCTATATCCATTAATATATTTTATCCAAAAAAGTATGCTGCAGTTCTCTTTGCTATAATTTTTCAATGCTAAGGGATATTAAATACTTTCAACAAACAAACCTGTGGCAATGGTTCTGAAAGTTGCATAGCACAGATAGTACTGGTATTCTGTCATTCTTACAACAGTCTAAATAAATTGTGTTCAGCGTAACAAGCCACTATATGTTCTAAAGATGCATGCATTGAAATATATGCTAAGCCGTCCATAGACTGATCCAAATTTGACAGGTTCCAAGTTGATCTATTGAACACAATAGTGCTGCTGGAGGGATTCCCTCTTCAACACTGGCTGCATAATGTATGGCCTGCTTTAATCCCAAAGAGAGACCATTGTTCATAAATCTCTGTAAGTAGAACTTAAAGAAAATACCTTCTGTGTTGCGACTTAAGTTTTTGGATTCATTTAGCAGTTGTGAGCTGAACATCTTGGAATTCTTTGATGTAATATCAAAAGATCCATTTGGCCCAGATACCTATGGACAAAGAAGACAGTAAACTATGAAGCACAAAAATCAAAGAAATTAAATTCAATGAAAATCAATAATCACTCACATTTTGGAATGTCAGAACCTCATTTACATAACACTGATTGATGGAATAAGCTCAAACTACTGACAATTAGCTATACATGGCATCTTTAAGGTATAATTAAACGTGTAAAACAGGGATATGCAATTAGCGGACCTCCAGATGTTGCAGAACTACAAGTTCCATGAGGCATAGCAAGACTGACAGCTACAAGCCTGACACTCAGAGGCAGAGGCATGATGGGACTTGTAGTTTTGCAACAGCTGGAGGTCCAGTAATTGCATATCCCTGGTATAAAACATTTAATATACCATATAGAATTGCTAAATTAACTATTTTGTAATGAAACCTAACTAAAACTATTCATTGTGTTCCAAAAGATTTTTTTTTTAAATGTTGATTCCTTGCAACCATGGAATCTGAGGTATTCTGTACAATGTAGGTATATATAAATTGTATCTAATATATAGACTGATCCATGGGATGCAATTATCTGCTTATTTAAATGGCTCATTGTTTTTCACATTATTTTGTTTGCAACACGTGGACAGATTATGTGATTACAGCAGGCAGACTCTCCCAATTTGCACACAGGAATGAGAAAGTGGTTGGAATGGGCCAGTTTCTATTTAAAGGCAGTAGGTTGGGGTCTGCCATGACACTTGCTATAATCCTAGCAATCTAAATAACCAAAAAGTACAGTTTCACTTAAAGGCCAAGTATAAGGGGCTTCAGAATGAAAATATATTTTTAGCACTGTACTGGTGCCTGATTTGTATAGAAGATCTGCCAAGCAAGGAGAAAATAAAAACAAGCAACTTGAAGCTAACTTCAACCTACGATAACAAACACAGACCAGGAATTCTGTCTTTCCTCTGTTTTTTCCCTGTCTACATATTTCTTCAAGGTTTGTGAAACAGGGAGGTTTATTTACTAACGGCAAATCCACTGTGCACTGCAAATGCACTTGGAAGTGTAGTTGCTGTAGATCTGAGAGGGACATGCAAGGAGAATAAAAAAACAGCATTTTTTTTTGCTTGCACATGATTGGATGATAAAATCAGCAGAGCTTCCCTGCATTTCAGATCTACCCCTCTCATCTAAAGTGACTGCATTTCCAAGTGCACTTGTAGTGCACAGTGGATTTGCCTTTAGTAAATCAACCCCAAAGTGTTATAGCTAAGGTGTCATCATAACAGCCAGGCAACTAGCATTTTCATTTAAAAAAGGGTCACTAATGGCAGTTGTTGTATTTATTTCATGACAGGTATTATTCCGGTGTTAATTCTCAGCTACTCATCGAAAAGTCTTGAAAGGCATGCTTTCTCTGAATGTAGAAGAAGTGCTTTGATTTCATTTACAAAGGAAATTAGGAACAGAGGAAATGGATGGATCATGTTGTTTGTTTTGCTTTGCAGGAAATGCGATAATTATCCCATGGCAATTTCTAAATACAAAGAATGGTTTCATATATTTCTCAGCAGCTGTAATTGTGTCTAAACATATTCCTATACAGCTACACATTTCGCCAAAGAAGAAGAGGATGTTGCCTGAGAATATACACAATCACCGGGGATGTACATAGTTAGTTAGTCAGGTTGAAAAAAGACACTACTCCGTCTAGTTCAACCAATTAAAAAAAAAAGCACACACACACACACACACACACACACACAAATAGAAAGCCACCATATATACACAATCCTATACCCCCAGTTGATCCAGAGGAAGGCAAAAAACCCCAATAAAGCATGATCCAATTTGCTCTACTTAGGGAAAAATTCCTTCCTGATCATCCCATGAGGCACTTGGATATTCTGTTGATCAACTACCCCTGCAGTTATTATCTCTAAAAATTAGTAACCAGTTATATTTTGTGCATTTAGAAATGCATTAAGCTCTTTTTTTACACCACATTATGAGTGTCAGGTCCGAGCATTCCTAGATGAACAGTTTCCTGGAAAGTGGATTGGTCGTCGTGGGCCAGTTGAATGGCCCCCAAGGTCTCCCGATCTGACCCCCTTAGACTTTTATCTTTGGGGTCATCTGAAGGCAATTGTCTATGCTGTGAAGATACGAGATGTGCAGCACCTGAAACTACGGATACTGGAAGCCTGTGCTAGCATTTCTCCTGCGGTGTTGCTATCAGTGTGTGGAGAGTGGGAAAAGAGGGTTGCATTGACAATCCAACACAATGGGCAGCACATTGAACACATTTTATAAGTGGTCAGAAACTTGTAAATAACTCATGAAAGAATAAAGTTACGCTACAACCAAGCACACCATTGTTTTTCTTGTGAAATTCCCAATAAGTTTGATGTGTCACATGATCCTCTTCCTATTGAAAAAACAAAAGTTGGATTCAAAATGGCCGACTTCAAAATGGCCGCCATGGTCACCACCCATCTTGAAAAGTTTTCCCCCTCACATATACTAATGTGCCACAAACAGGAAGTTAATATCACCTACCATTCCCATTTTATTAAGGTGTATCCATATAAATGGCCCACCCTGTATAATTTTGGTCAAAGTGGATTTTTCAAGTAGGTTGGATGTGTTGGCAAGAATGCACAGTAGAACTTGAATTTTGAATGACTGCATTGTGGTGCATTAATAGCCCATTCAAAAAGAACACAACACAAATGACACAATGCACATGTGTTGATGCACCACAACACTAAGATTTAAAATGGGGCCCTGATGTTAAAGGTCTAAACATTGTTTTTTATTAAGTTTTCATGCATATAGGCAGTACAGGGTATTGCATTAATGTTACATAGGTATTAAACTTGTTTAACAGATACAATACGCATGGCAACGGGATTCGTCAAAGAAACTCAATACAAGAACTTGTTTGGGGGGGGGGGGTCTTATCTGTGAGTCCTGATGCATCCCTAGTCATTTTACCTTTACCCGCTTGGGGTGGTGGTATTCTTAAGTTTTTAGTGGAGGCTGACTACCCCTCCCAGTCCACCCCTTTGGGAACATACTGTGGCCTGGGGTGGGAGTCACCTCCATTAATTCAAGGTAATGTTTACCTTTGCACTTGTGTAAATGACATATCCAGATCTTATTTAATGGGTACATAACTAGGTATCCCAAAGATTTCCGTTGCGACTTGGGTTAGTCCCTGACCCCACAGAACCGATCCCTATATAAAACATTGCAGAAAACCAATATACATGTTTTTAGGTGTATCTGTGAGTTGAATCTACCCAGGAGTTAAAATGAACTTATTTTAAGATAATCTACTGATAATTGAGTAAAATAACGGTTCTGAACAAATTAAAAAACACATACTACTTACCAATCTTAAAGTCTCTGAGACAGTATGGTTTGACTGCTCAGCCAGGACTTCAGCTTGCTCAATCATCTTTTTTATACTAGAGTGAGCCTGTATGGCATTTGTGGCATTTAATGAAGTATTATGTACCTCTGAAAGAGAACTGAAGCATTTTTGTCATGAATACATGAAATATGACACATAGAAGGAGATGCATACAGCATTGCACATACAGGGAAATGGCTATAACAAACAGCTCTGTTCACATATATGAGAATTGGATTCCTTTTGAGTCACATCCGATTGGCATGACGTGTGAACCAAACCTGCTTTCTATGCAGGTGGTTTACATACACTATAGCAGTGGTTCTCAACCCTGTCCTCAAGTACCCCCAACAGGCCATGTTTTAGGAGTTTCTCTTGGATAAAATAGCTGTTCAATATACCAAGCTATTGACTCTGATTTAAGGCACCTGTGCAAGATAAAGGAAAACCTGAAAACATGGCCTGTTAGGGGTACTTGAGGACAGGGTTGAGAACCACTGCACTATAGTGTCAGAAGTATTGGAACATCTGCCTTTACATGCTCATGAAATTTAATGGCATCCTAGTCTTAGGCTGCAGGGTTCAATAATGAGTTGGCTCACCCTTTGCAGCTAGAACAGTTTTAACTCTTCTGGGAAGGCTGTGCACAAGGTTTAGGAGTGACTATGGGAATGTTTAACCATTCTTCCAGAAGTGCATTTGTGAGGTCAGGCACTGATGTTGTAAGAGAAGGCCTGGCTCACAGTATCCTCTCTAATTCATCCCAAAGGTGTTCTATCAGACTATGTGCAGACCAGTCAAGCTCCACCCCAAACTCGCTCATCCAGACTATATTGTAAAAAAGTTTTGGGACACCCCTCCAAATAATTTGGTAGAGGGGGGATTATGGTGTGAGGTTGTCTTTCAGGGGTCGGGCTTGGCCCCTTAGTTCCAGTGAAGGTAACTCTTAAGGCAAATACCAAGACATTTGAGAGGAGACTGCGAGCTAGGCCTTCTCATCCACATCAGTGCCTGACCTCACAAATGCGCTTCTGGAAGAATGGTCAAACACTCCCATTGGCACACACCTAAACCTCGTGGACAGCCTTCCCAGGAGAGTTGAAGCTGTTATAGTTGCAAAGGTTGAGCCAACTCAATACTGAACCCTACGAACTAAGACTGGGATGCCATTAAAATGCATGTGCGTGTAATGGCAGGCATCCCAATACTTTTGGCAATATAGTGTATATGTGGTGCAGCAGCAGTGTGAATTTGCTGCAAATTTAAAAAGATTTCTGTGTGTTTTCTGAGCACTGCGATGCAATTCAGATGCCAATTCCAGGCTCATTGCCTTCTATGGGAACATATTGGAATGAATTTGAATTGAACAAGGGAGCCCCCAGATCCCCCTCCCCCCCATTTGAATGAGTATGGGGTACAATTTTTTTCACAATTTTTTTTTTACATTCAGCTGTTAGACGCTGGTGGCTGCCGGCTCCAAAAATTCTCATCTGAACTGCATCTAAATCGCAGCTGAACAGCTTCTTTGGAAATTCTCAGTGAAAACTAAGTGGAGATTTGCCCCGGACATGTATGAACCTAGCCTTAAGCAGTATTTAAAGTCTTAGGCCGGCCATAGCTGGTTCCTGCTGAACTGGCTGAGATTTGGATCATTAATGGGCAGGCTGAATGTACCAAGTTGATATATCAATCCAACTTGGGTACAACCAGCCTGCCGGATTCATTGTTTTTCGCAAGTGGCTGCTATAGCTGCTAGCGATAATCACTGTCTTCTGCCGGCGGGGACGGCTTCCCCCATCCGCCCCCCGCTTGGCAGGAGGGATTCCCCTTGTCAGCAAAGGCCAGCCTTACCATACTCTAGGTGTATCCATACCAATAGTGCATTGTCAAAGGCACTGCATAATAATCCCTACTGCTGTATCACTGGCTTCCAGCAAAATACGCCTCCCTTGTGTTAATGCATGGAAAAGGTACCACACCTATAATATCACATCCCTGATTTAGAAATGTGAACGAAAGCTAACAATTCATTATAGAGGAATAGATGGGTGCAGCATTACACCCACAGTTCACAGTACTATAAAAACAGTAATGTAATATAATACCTTGGCATAGATTTACTAAAGGCAAATAGGCTGTCCTCATAGCAAATTTTCCCTGGTACTTAGTGGAGTATGTGAAGCTCTGCTGACTTCCATCATTGAATCATGTGCAAACAAATATCCTGTTTTTCAATTTTCTTCCATGTGATTGGGTATTCTTTGCAAAGTGAAATTTCACCACATTCACTAAGCTCTGGGGAAAATTTTCTTACAAAGTGAAAATCCTATTTGCCTATAGTAAATAAACCCCCCACTGTGTACACTATAGTTCCCTAAAGTAGCCTTTGACCAGTACCTGCGGTAATACTGCCAAGGTTAAAGAAGTTATATATTTTTTTACTCTATAACTATATCCAAAATACAGCTCTGGTCCATATTAGAATATAACACATCGGATACAACTACTACTAGTTATTATATTAATACAGTCATTTTTTATAATTATTAGTTTAGGTGTCATTACCTGTTGAGAGAATCTGAAAGCCTCAGAAGATCAGCAGCATGATCTTCAGATTTGTACACCAGGTCCAAAGCATCTCGCTTAGACATCTGCATAACCAGCTCATCTACATGATGTCTCAGCTTTGTATTCCACATGATGAGCTCTTCTTGGTGCATCTCCAACACCTACACACAAAATACACAACACAGTTTAGAGCAAATTTACACTATGTTACTTTGCCCGATCCCTGTCTTTCCATAATTCAACACTTACCGACGTGGCATTAATAGTGTCTTCTGCAAGTAACACTGCCTCATCAACCAGTCCAAGCCCCTCCTCTATCAGCATCACTGAACGGTTCTTGTTTTCCTGGAGATTAAGCTTTTTTACCTACAAAATTATTTCCACATTGAGTCAAATCAGATTCTTGTTTGTGAATTATTAATCATGCATAGAGTATGTATTAAAAGAAACCTCATAGGACCATCAGATCTTTTACCTGGTAGTCACCTCTACCATCTGTACAGATCTGGATTAACATAAGCACCATAAGCATAAAGGTTTGAGCCTAAAGGTGGCGTGTTTACTTTACAAATAACTGTATGCACCCATAGTAAGGACTAATAAATTATAAAATGAAGTAAAAGTTATAGCAAGGGATTTGCTTTGCCAACCCAAGGCTTTGTGCCTACAGGCAGAATCCAGCTTTGATCCTTTTCCTTTAATGTCTTTTGGTCTGTGTACACATGCATGACAGATATCATGCACATGGCTATACACATTTTTTCAAATTTAAAAAAACAGTGTAAGAAAGGACTGAGCCAGTGGCCCCAATATAAGTTATACAGTCCTGCAGTGGCGGCCCATCCATAAGGGACGCATGAGCGCCGCCCCCCCCCCCCCCATCTATGCATCTGGCCCCTAATCTACATGCAGGGCGCCGGATGCATGGATTTCAATGGGGGTGGGGGGGGGGGTTTGAAGCATGTGATTAGAGCCAGAGCTTCTAATAGGCTTCAAAACTGGGTGGGCTCAGGGCGCAGAGCACTGCGCTCCGAGCCCACCCAGTTGTGTGACACTAACTAATGTATAATCGCTATTGTTACACTAATTCACCCCCCGGCCAATCACAAAGCGTGTCTGGCTGCCGGGAGGAGGAGGGAGGAGACTCAAGAAGAGGAGACACAGGGGAAGCTAGCCTGGAGGGAAGCCCGGGGTAAGTGTTGCGGCCAGGTAACCAACTGACCGGGGGGATGTGCGGGTGACCCGACCAGGAGGGGTGGCTGGCTGTGCACTGTTTGCCACCCCCCCCTCCAAAAAAAAACACCACCAGCCTCCACTGCAGTCCTGTGCACAAAGTAGCTGGGATCAATGGATGTCCTTGCAGATTTAGTTCCCTTGTGCTGTCACTGAGTACACACATTCACCTTTTGTAATTCAAGTGAAGCACAATATGCCAGGCTAGAAACCATTAGGTCCTCCCCAAAACTGTCTTTCCTATCCAAGTTAGGTCAACATACTGTATATAAACTTACTGGCCACTTTATTAGGTACACCTGTTAAATTGCTTGGTAACATAAATTTCTGATCAGCCAATCACATGGCAGAAACTCAATGCATTTAGGCATCTAGACGTGGTGAAGATGACTTGCTGGAGTTCAAACCAAGCATTTAGTATGGGGAAAAAAAGGGATTTTATTAAAACTTACCGTAAAATCCTTTTCTCCGAGTTCACTGACAGACGCAGCTTCTTCATTTACTTCATGGGGTTTTATGTTCGTCCAACTAGGAGTTAACTAGGCAGGGAAAAGATCAGCTGGCCCCTCCCTTGGGGGCCGTCCTCTCTTCCTACATCAAACCCCCTTCCTGTATAGCTCTTCAGTTCGTACACAAGCCGTACCAAAGCGGAGCCCAGAGGGGTGG
>BLSH010474455.1:473739-487202 GCA_018402905.1 Glandirana rugosa | reverse complement strand
CGTTAAATTGTCCACATGGATTATTTCACCGGTCATTCAAATATATGTCATACAACTGGATTGAACCTATCCTTTCTGTCAAAATCCCTCCTGGATTACCAAAGATCGGACCGTATAACACGAAGTGAACTTAATGTTTTCCACTTACACACATGAGTCACTGTCGTGTTCCCTTGATTTAGACGTTCCTGTAGGTAACTAGGGTCGATGAAACAAACTGTCTTTCCTATCCAAGTTAGGTCAACATACTGTATATAAACTTACTGGCCACTTTATTAGGTACACCTGTTAAATTGCTTGGTAACATAAATTTCTGATCAGCCAATCACATGGCAGAAACTCAATGCATTTAGGCATCTAGACGTGGTGAAGATGACTTGCTGGAGTTCAAACCAAGCATTTAGTATGGGGAAAAAAGGGGATTTAAGTGACGTTGAACATGGCATGGTTGTTGGTGCCAGACGAGCTGGTCATAGTATTTCAAAAACTGCTGATCTACTGGGATTTTCATGCACAACCATCTCCAGAGTTTACAGAGAATAGTCAGAAAAATAGTAAATATCCAGTAAGCGGCAGCTGTGTGGACGAAAAATGCCTCGTTGATGTGAGAGGTCAGAGGAGAAATGGCAGACTGGTTCAAGATGATAGAAAGGCATCAGTAAATAAATAACCACTCATTACAACCAAGGTATACTAAATACTATCTCTGAACGTACAACATATTGAACCTTGAAGCAGATGGGCTACAGCAGCAGAAGACCACACCAGGTGCCACTCCTGTCAGCTAAGAACAGGAAACTGAAGCTATAATTCACACAAGCTCACCAAAACTGGACAACAGAAGATTGGAAAAATGTTGCCTGGTCTGATGAGTCTCGATTTCAGCTGTGACATTCAGATGGTAGGGTCAGAATTTGGCATAATTAACATGAAAGCATGGATCCATCCTGCCTTGTATCAATGGTTCAGGCTGGTGGTGTAATGGTGTGAGGGATATTTTCTTGGCACACTTTGGGCCCCTGAGTACCAGTTGAGCATTATTTAAATGCCACGGCCTTCCTGTGTATTGTTGCTGACCATGCCCATCCCTTTATGACTACAATGTACCCATCTTCTGATGGCTTCCAGCAGGATAATGCACCATATCACAAAGCACAAATAATCTCAAACTGGTTTCTTGAACATGACAATAGAGCACCTTTGGGATGTGGTGGAATGCAAGATTCGCATCATGGATGTGCAGCCGACAAATCTGCAGCAATTGCGTGATGCTTTCATCTCAATAGGGACCAAAATCTCTGAGGAATGTTTCCAACACCTTGTTGAATCTAAGCCATGAAGAATTAAGGCAGTTCTAAAGGTAAAAGCGGGTTCAGCCCGCTACTAGTAAGGTGTACCTAATAAAGTGGAAGGTGAGTGTATATAGTTTTATATAAGAGATACAACTTACACTGAAGTCTTCTATATTATTTTGGATGATAACCAGAAGGTTGTTGGTATTATTGGTGTTTGAAGCAGATTCATATATGAAGTCTTTGGCTGCAAGCAATTTGCTGGTGTGCTGAGCGAGTGAATTCTCAAGGCTTTTCTTTAACTTTGCTAAGTCCTCATGTGGCTTCCCAAATTCCTTCTGAACTCTGGACAGTAGAACCTCTGAAGTCCTGTTATAGAAAGAGATATTATGTTCCATGATTATGTGATCTGGACATTGTATCTGCTGCAGTATCAAATATGTATTGCATAGACTGTTACCCCATATGAACAAGCATACAAGAACTACGTGTAAAATGTTTGGTCTGTTACATGCAACATTGAAAGCATTTTGATTTATCTGTTAGATAAGTGCAAAAACACCTATCATTGTTAGAAATTCAAATCTGTCTTATGTCCTCTGCATGATTCCTGTTCCACCTTAAGAAGTGTTATCAGCCCTACCAGGTCTTATCTTGGACTACAAAATAGCTACACCAAATGTTGTGAAGATGAAGAGAGAGATTCTGTAGTATCAAATGACAGCAGGGTTGGCACAATGTCATGTAATTTCAGTCTAGGAAAGGCACATGTTGTCAGCTGCAACAGGAACTTAGGAGCCGAGTGCATTTTTCACAGATAAACATATATTTTTCTGTACTTGCTGGGTCCTTAATCACTTTTCTACTGGGTTCATATTTAAATTTTTTTACACACATGTTAAAATTGGAATTTTCCACAAAAAAACTACTTTAAGCTCCCAAACAATATATTTTCTGAAAGCAGAGGCCCCACCCAACACGATACCCAAAATTTTGGTAAAATTGACCAAATAAAAAAGATGCGGTTGTGTCAAGTAAATATATACCAAACAATGTCAAGCCTTTAAATTCTCACAGAATGGCTATTCAAAACTGTCCATGAACAGCAATTCAAAAACATTTACAGAACAGCAGTTTAGAGTTAACCATGAATTATGGCCCTAGAATTTTTGCTCTCACTCGAACATTCACGGGGGTGCCCAACGTGTGACTCAATTTCTGTTTGCATTTTGCACATTTGCTTTTAGTATACCGTATATACTCGAGTATAAGCCGACCGAATATAAGCCGAGGCACCTAATTTTACCAATAAAAACTGGGAAAACATATTGAATCGAATATAAGCCTCTAAGCAAGCATAGTCAACACTGGATCCAGATAGGGGTTAATAAGAAAATATAAAATATAGCAGACTAAGTACTGTAAATAAACGTACTGTATATCCAAGAACAGAGATATACCGGTACTTGTATTCAGCAATGCTTGGGCAGACCAAGGGGGCGTGACCAAGCACGGGTAAAACTGTAAAGGCTACGTCATTGGTCACAGCCCTGGAGAAGAGCGGGAGAAGAAGAGCAGCCGCATCCAACATTCATCTGACAAGGATGTGGTGCGCCCCAGGTACCAGCACACAGAAGCGGGCAGGTTCTTCCCCAGCACAGCACGGACAACACAGAGGCTGCCAGCTTGCAGGAGAAAAGAAAAGCAGTGATATTAGCAGTCATCAGACCACCCACAGAGGCTGTAGGCGCCCACAGATGAGCGGGATAGACCGGAAAACACCCGCACTGCACCAGAGAACAGATGAGTGAGACCCTCACTCGAGTATAAGCCGAGGGGGGCTTTTTCAGCATAAAAAGTGTGCTGGAAAACTCGGCTTATACACAAGTATATATGGTAAGTGTGGAATGAGGGGGTTGCTTTAAAATAGTTTTCGTTATTTTTATTTCTTTTATTATAATTCACATTTTAAGCTTTTTTTTTTTTATTTAACTTTACTGCCATCACAAGGGTGCTAAAGAGCCCCCTATGTGATAGCATTGGCCAGTGACAGTTTCTTTTTATAGAAATATCAGGGTTCTATCAGACCCCTAATGTCTCCCCTGCCCTCACCTCCAACCAACTGCAACATGACTATGCTTGATTAGCTGTTTACATAGCTTTTAAGCTGGTAGTTTTACAACTCTGAACCCAGAAATGCTCAGAGCTGAACACTTCCACGTTCATTCATTGCAGAGGTGATCGGAATGGATCTTCTTCAAGCCCTTCCTGCTTGCCATCCTCAGATTAGGTACTGTGGTCCCAGGCTCCCAAGAGGAATGGGACAGACCGGAAACTATGGCGGGTGGCACTGCTGGAGGTGGTGGTTGGGGGGTGTCAGGGGGTTCACTTTCTAATTTTTACATAGATTCTGGTCTTTGGCTGTAAAAAACAATACCAAGCTCAGCTACCATAAGCTTATTTTAACTCTTATGAATACCATACCTTGGAAGACAAGGGGTTAAAGGGAAAGAAAAACAGGAAAATGTGCTTGTAGCAGAGAGATATACTTTCTTCTATAAATTTTGCCTTGACATACATTTTAACAACGGGGTCTACCCCTTTGTTTTTTGAGCTTTTTTACTAGTGTGTAGATTAGTTTGAGTAAGACCTCTTTCAAACCAAGGCATTTTTCAGGCGCTTTTGCGCTAAAAATAGCGACTAAAAAGCGCCTGAAAAACTCCCCCCAATACACCCCAGTGTGAAAGCCCGAGTGCTTTTACACTGGGGCGGTGCACTTGTGGGACGGTGAAAAAAGTCCTGCAAGTCGCACGTATCTTTACAGCGGTGTGGGAACGGTGTATTCAATGCTCCTATACTGCCCCCTGCCCATTGAAACCCCTATTTAACCCCTTGTAGGAGGTTAAAAGCACACCGCCGCCTGAATATTGTCGCTAACGAACGGTAAAGCGCAGCAAATTAGCGGTGTTTTACCGCTTCCGCTTGGGCGGCCACGGTGTAAATGGAGCCTTAATGTTATTATTCTCTGGATTTTAAATAATGTCTGACCTATTATTTGTTTTGTGCATTTTCCTGGACATGCCCATGTTTGCGGTAAACAAGCCATGTTGCATGTGCTCATACAATTATGACGATTAGCGCAGTATTGCACAAAATATCATGTACTACAGTAGCTACAATATAAAATAACAAAACCAGCATAAAAATTCTTACTTAGAATTTTCTACAGCATTCTGGTCGTGATCACTAAAGCTTCTTGTGCTCATCTGTTCCAGCTTGGATGAAACATCTTCTTGGTAATTCAGTGGCAGCAGGGCATCACTGCCAAGTGTCTCATTCAGACTTTCTGCCACTTCTATAAGCACTGAAAAAGACAAATCAATTGTTATTAATTCTGTACATCCAGTAATATGTCATATTATATTATGTACAATAGATTTTTACAGCTTAATGTGATACTAAAGCTTAGTTTTTTTTTTTAATAAAATAAATAAACATGCTATACTTACCTGCTCTGTGCAATGGTCTTGCACACCGCAGCCCGATCCTCCTCTTCTGGGTTCCCCCACCAACACTCCTGGCTGTTCTGCAAGTGCCCCATGGAAAGATGCTTTCTGTGGGGCACTAGTGTGGGCTTGCTCCCGAGCAGCCCTGTCTGAGTCTATTGACACAGATGGGATGGCTCAGCCCTGCCCCCTTGTGCCCTTGTCACAGGATTTGATTGACAGCAGCAGCAGCCAATGGCTCCTGTTGCTATCGATCTGCCCAGTGAGGAGGGAGAGAGCCAAGAGAGCTGCTGCTCTCATGCATAGTGCTGGATCAAGAATGGTCTCAGGCTAGTTTGATGGAGGGGGAGGGGGGTGTCTGGGAGGGGATGCATTAAGGTAATAACATTTAGACTTTAAAGTAAATTAATTAATTTGTGTTATTAAAATAACAAATGTTATACTTACCTGCTCTGTGCAATGGTTTAAATGGCCCGGACCATTGATTATGGGGTCCCCAACTGGCACTCCAGGCTCCTCCTTCTTTTTGTGTGCCCTCATAGCAAGCCACTTGCTATGGAGGCACACCTGTGGGCTTGCTCCTGAGGTGGGCTGTGTCATCAACATGCACAGATCGGCTTGGCCCTGCTTACCCGCCCCCTACTCACATCATTTTATTGACATCTGCAATAACCAATGGCTCCTGCTGCTGTCCAAGTCCCTGTGAGAGGAGGAAGAGAAGGGAGCGAGGACCTGAAGCCGGTATAATGCTGGTTCAGTGACAGGCTCGGATAATGAGTGCGGGGGGCTGGGGGTGCATTAAGGTAAAAAAAACACTTGGGTTTTAGAAAAAACACTTAAACAGAAATTTGTCATTGGACAAATATGTAAGTTTCCACAGTGGAAAATGATAGCCATTTTTAGTTGCTGACTGACAACTGATAGTCACCCAAAGCGAGAAAATATAACAACTATCACTAAGAACAAATTATTTTTGCACAGTCATTGTATTGAACCTTACCTTTAATTGTAGTTTGCATTTTGTCAATAAATCCCATTAGTTCCTGGCTTTTGTTCAGGGTGTTGATGGTGGAATTATGCACATTGAACCCATGCTTCTTTACCTGTGAAAACTTTCAAACAAAAATGTTTAGTTTCAGGATAGCTTAGGAAGGTGTGCATTTGCACTACCATTGTTTATTTGAGTCATCTGTAAATTAAATTCTGAAACTATGTCAGTGTTGAAGGCTAATACAAAATAACAACCTCCATAATAAAAGCTAAAAAAAAACCCCTAACATTATAATATACTGTTACTTACTCTGTTATTTAGCAGGACTGAGTCTGCAGATACTGCATTCAGGTGTGTCTCTGTTTGGTCCAGGTTCTGGGTCTTGTTAGAAATTGTAAACACAGATTCCTGTAACACAGATCATAGAATACTTATTAAAATTAATCTGACATATTTTATATTCTTTCCATCTCTCAGCTTTGCAAGTCAAGAGGATCAATAGTAAGTCCCAATTGTGTGCAGTGAACATGGGCCCCAAGGTGGAGGGGGCCCATTGTGTACCAGTGGAGGCTCGTCCATAGGGGGCACCCATGAGCCCCCCCCCCGCTGGAATTTGTGGGGAAAAAAAAAGGTGGACTCATTTAAAAAGAAGTGGCGCCAGTACATGCTGTCCCGGCTTTTTTGGGCCACTTGCTCTCTACTGACAGCAATTCCCAAAGCTCATTCGCAAAGCTCATTGGTCAGCCTTTAAAGTGTATCTGTGTGCCCCAGCGAGGCGCACACAGATACACTGATTGGCTCTGGCCTCAGTCACTGTCCTCCAGCCAGTGACTGATTAGTCAGGGGGCGGGGCGGGACTGGGAGTGGCCAGCACGCACGCCTGTGATTCCTGCCGGCCGAGTGCGAGAGAGCAGCCTGAGGTACCGCACACCTGTGTTACTGGCTGCATACTGTGTTACTGGCTGCATACTGTGTACTGGCTGCATACAGTGTACTGGCTGCATATTGTGTTACTGGCTGCATACTATGTTACTGGCTGCACTATACCCCTACCTGTGTTACTGGCTGCATACTGTGTACTGGCTGCATACTGTGTTACTGGCTGCACACTGTGTACTGGCTGCATAGAGTGTACTGGCTGCATATTGTGTTACTGTCTGCATACTATGTTACTGGCTGCACTATACCCCTACCTGTGTTACTGGCTGCATACTGTGTTATTGTCTGCAATATATCCCTATCTGTGTTACTGGCTGCATACTGTGTTACTGGCTGCAATATACCCCTATCTGTGTTACTGGCTGCATACTGTGTTACTGGCTGCAATATACCCTTATCTGTGTTACTGGCTGCATACTGTGTTACTGACTGCATACTGTGTTACTGGCTGCACTATACCCATACCTATGTTACTCACTGCATACTGTGTTACTGGTTGCATACTGTATTTCTGGCTGCAATATACCCCACCTGTGATGCTGAGCTGTATACTCCTGACACAATATATTGAATGTAGCGGGTGGAGTGGTTGGATTCTATAAGGGGTGGGGCTTATGAGAAGTAGGAGGGGTCAAAAAGGAAGGGTGGGGCCTGGCACCCCCCATCCTAAAACTTCACCAGCCGCCACTGTTGTGTATATTGGGGATTTGATTCGGGAAGCTATCCTCACTGTGACACCATCCATTAAGCTGCAGTCATGCCTGTTACATGTGGCTGCACCTTAAAGTAGATTTACACTTCTACCACTGCACCAACCCTCTTAAGGTGCAGTGGTGATGAGTATGCATGTAATATGAGCTTACACTCAGCCCATCCTCACATCCATAGAATGAGCCAGCCAGGCTTTTCCCTGCTAGTCTCCACAAATATTTTCAAATAATAAAATAAAAGGTAATTCTAAAACCTAGTAAAACCAATTAACAATATGCAGTCTAAAGATCTTAGGGGCACATGCGTTTATTGGGTGCAAATCAATCACCAGTACTGGCACCGATTGCATATGACCATGCACAGTACTGTATATATATATATATATATATATATATATATATATATATATATATTCACACCCCCCACAAAAGTGTCACTTTTTAGAGGAGAGGCTGAGAGATTTTGTAGAAAATCCCTCAGCCTCTCCTCCATAGCCCTAAACTAATCTAACCTAGATCTCCCAACCCAACAGTGGTTGCTAAACTTTTTTGGGGGGGGTGGCAAATAAACCCCCCCAGGTCCTCATTCAGCCCCTCCATGGTCCCCCACGCATTCAGCCCTCCACGGTCCCCCCATGGCCCCTCCGCGGCTTCCTCTGAGGCTTCCTCGGCTTCTCCTTCTGGCCAACCCGATCTGCCTCCTGTCCTAATTGAAGCAACCTTTTTCAAGCCAATTAGAGCCTCAGGCTCTAAATATATGGCTTGCAAAAAAAAAAACTCATAGCAAGCTATGAGTCAGGCGACCTGCATGCATCCCCACATGCAAACTAGGGGGGCCTAATGGACCGGCTGCTCCTGCAACCCAACCCAGTGTATACTTAACTATTGCACAGTAAAGCTAGCAATACACTAGTAGATTTTTGAACGAACATTTATATGAAAATTCTCCATACATTCGATCACCTGATCAATGTCATTTGAAAGTACTTCAAAATTGAATTTGCTTCCAACATTTGATATGATAGTGAATGCAATTTCCCAAATGAAAATCACATTCACTGTCAGTAATTTGTTCATTCAAGAAAAAATTTCCATCCTTTGAATTTTCTCATTACTATGGTTGAAAACGATCAATGATTTGACTCCACTAATGATCAGAAAATTAAACAAACATTATTAAAACAAAAAATGCTGAATAAAGTTCTACTGTTGTATGGCCAACTTAACTCCCCATAGAACGGAATAGAGATGTAGTCATTGTGCCTCCACTTCAGGATAATGGCCCTATTCAGGTCTCTTGGGAGTTACTATTTGGATGGGGCCAATACTGGAGTCTATTGCTGTGCATTTTTATTATTTTTTTATACAGGATTTATATAGCGCCAACAGTTTGCGTAGAGCTTTGCAATATAAAAAGAGACAGTACAGTTAAAATACAATAAGGTACAAGAGATTAAGAGGGCCCTGCTCATAAGAGCTTTCAATCTAATAGGGTATGGCAAGTGGTACAAAAGGTAATAACTGTGAGCGATGAGCTGATTAAATTAAAAGTTCAGTTAGTTGGAGGCGGTATAGGCTTCCCTGAAGAGATGCATTTTCAGGTATTGCCTAAGGTGGCCAGAGAAGGAGATGGAGAATTCTCCAGGATGGGAGAGGTCCTAGAGACAAGCATGGGAGAAGGAGACAAGAGAACAGGAGGTCTTGGGATGAGCAGAGAGGACGCATAACTTGTAAACATCATGGGAGGCCACTGACATCACAGAGTATGTCCCAGGGTATGGGTTCTCGGTTAGATCAGAGTAAGAGGCTGTGGGAATTCTAAAAAAGTGTAATTGTCTTTAGGTTGGACTCACACTGCCACGACTTCAAAGTCACGCGACTTCTATGCGTCGTTAAATCCGACATTCCTGCACGACTTCATTGCAGCTTGCATGCCACCTGAACAGAAGTCAATGCAAGTCATATTGAAGTCACACTAAAAGTAGTGCAGGAACCTTTTCCTAAGTGACTTGAGTCAGGCGACTTTGAACTCTCAAGTCACATGGCAGTGTGAACCAGGGCTTAGGGTACAAATAGTTCTAAGAAAAAATATATAAAGTGTCAGGGTGGATTTTGGCGCTGCGATAAATTGTGATAAATTTTATTTTTGGCACAAGCACTTTTGTTATTTATTATTGCTATTATATTTATTATTCACAAGTAATTTTACTAATAATATTTTTAGTGTTATTATTATTATTATTATTATTATTAATAATAATCTTTTCTGATATTATATATTACCATTGTTTGGATCGTTGGGGTTATATCATAAGAATTTCATGCACATACTCTTTATATATATTTTTTTTATTTATTTTAGTGGATTTGAATACATATTGCACTGCACTTTTTATACATTATATATTTACACATTTACAGCTCATTTGCACATATACACGATTTTGCACATTACCAAATAATTGGTTCCTACTATATGATTTTACATTTTTGCACACATACTTAGACAGCAGCACCAAAATCCACCCTGACGCTTTATATATTTTTTCATTCCAACAGCTGCTTTGCAGTTGTAGGCGGAGGCAGCAGCTAACACAATTTTAATTTCCATGGCGCGGCAACACCCTTATATATTCTTTTTAAATAGTTCTAAGACATTAGTCATCTGACCAATACCTGTTAAATGCATTAGGCAGTGGCGGCCCATCCATAGAGGGTGCACGGGCGCTGCTCCAACCTATCCATGGGTCTGGCACCCTGATCTACATATCGTGTTTTTTTGAAGCACAGGATTAGAGCCATAGGCTCCAATAGGCTTCAAAAAAGGGAAAAAAGGGTGGGTTCAGGGCTCAGAAAACCACTCCAATCCCACCCAATTGTGTGACGATAGTGAAAGAATTTTCTCTATTTTCACACTAAAGTGCCTCCCCGTCAATCAGGAGGCAGGTCATGAGACCTGTTTCCCGATTGGCCAAAGCTCCAGGTGATCCTATTGGATGCTTAGCGCTTAGGTGGAAGAGGAGACACATGGCAGAGGAAGCCACTGGGGGAGCAGACACCAGAACCGCTGCTGTCAACACTCTGGGAAAGGAGGGGAGGACACCACAGCCCACCACACAATCAGGTAAGTGCCTGACTGCCCTGGGGGGGGTGTGGGGTGGTGGATGGATTGGGTGCTCTGGGTGCCGCGCTGCCGGGGGGTGGGGTGTTTGTTTGACGCCCCCCAAAGAAAAACCAACCAGCTGCCACTGGCATTAGGACAAATCCAGCTACTGAATAAAATATTTTTCTAATACCTGGCCTTCATCATAGCTATGAATGCAACAGAATTTTCTACATAATATTGCTATACAGATTTTTTGGAATACTATGATTATTTTACTTATATATTCTTATAAACTACTATCAAACAATATCTCTAGTAATTCTGTTTTACAACAGAAAATAATGTCTAAGTGCTGCAAAGCAACAGCATTATTAAGTGCCATAGACTCTATGAAGCTGTTGCTGAACCCCGGTGTGATCCAATGTTCTGCTGTAACCACTTATGTAGCTTATGTGTCTGTGCCCTAAAGGAGTGAGCATTGTTAGAACAGAGAAATGAAATTCTCTCATAACGGCGTCTTACAATCTCTTAAACCTTTCTTATGTGCATTATAATGTTAACAACAATTCATAAGCAAAACAATTCTCATGTTGATCCTTTAAATGGCATTTTACCCTACAACAAATCAGAGCGCATATTAAAATGATATTTCCTTGCACCCTCAGGCCGGTCTCACACATAGACACTCTGAAATAAGACTTGATTAAAATGTAGCATATTGAGCTCTTAACTGCTTCCTCTTTGCAAATCCAATTTAAGCACTGCCTCTGCCATCATAAATATTACAAATTAAATTTCTTCTACTTTTCTCCGTCTGGACATTATCATCTGCAGCTCTTCTATGAGCTTTAATTACATTTCTCACGAAGGTGATTGAGGGGGATATCAATATTTTTGTGATAAAGGGAAAACAAAGACTAAGCAGAAAAGAAAATAATTAACTTCTATTTTTTTTTTTTTGTATGTTGGGGATCAGTGAGCCGGGGGTGCAATAATTCTCAGCAGCCAATCACTGATAAGCTTTTAGTAGTTTGGTGCAGCCGGGCTAATGGAATGATTACTGTCGCAGTGTTATAGAGGAGACAGAAACAATGTAGGAAACATTTGTAAACTCGTGCTGCTACTGCAGTGAAAATCACTGGTTTTAGAACTTGTTATTTCAATCTCTGAAAGGTTTTTAGGAACAAAGGCTCTGTACACTTTGTTCTACCACTCAAAACAGTCATCATCACATTGCATTTAGCAGTAGAATAAGACTTTAACCCAAACACCGACAAGCTGGGAAGAATCATGTTTCTTATTCTAAAAGCTGCCAAAAAACTGCTGGTCTCATCAGTTCTTTTGTACACTGTGGGGCAGGGAAGACCCGTCATTGTGGGCGCACAGGCACCGCCCCCCCCCCTATCTACAGCCGCCGCCCTCCCTATCCATGCACCTGGCCCCTTTCAGGACGCCGGGGGCATGAATTCCTATGGTGGGGGTGGGCAGGGGTGTATTTTTTGAAGCATCTGATTAGAGACAGAGACTCTAATAGGCTTCAAAGTAGGGTGGGCTCGGGGCACAGAGCATTGTGTCCAGAGCCCACCCAGGTGTGTTGCAACAGCAAATGAATATTCGCTGTTGCAACACTGATACTCCTCCCAGCCAATAAGGATACGGGTCTGATACCCATCACCCGATTGGCTGAAAGGACAGGCGATCCCATTGGACGCCTAGGAGGAGACATACGGCGGAAGCAAGGAGGGGGAGACACAGGAGCCGATGCCCGCCGCAGCCTGATGTCCGCCGATGCCCCAATCCCCGCCTCTCTCCGATGCGCCCACCAATGTCTGGTCCCCACTGGTGCCCAATGTGCCCACTGATGCCCGATTCCCACCGCTGCCCGATCCCCGCCACTGCCTGATGTGCCCGTCGATGCCCAATCCCCACCGCTGCCTGATGTGCCCGCCGATGACCAATCCAGGCCGCTGCCCGATGTGCCCCCCCGATGCCGATCCCCGCCGCCTAGATGGGGTAAGTGCCGGCTGGACCGGCAGATGGGGGGGGTAGGGGCGAGGGGGTTTGAGGTGCTGCCACCAGCTGCCACTGCTGTGGGGGTGTATTTATAAAATATTTGCATCGCCCAGTGAAAATGCATGTATATTATTTCTGTGCGAATAAGAAAAAAATAAATATGTTACTGGGATATTTTAGAACAGAAAACACCCCATACACTGTGTGCAGAATTATTAGGCAAATGAGTATTTTGACCACATCATCCTCTTTATGCATGTTGTCTTACTCCAAGCTGTATAGGCTCGAAAGCCTACTACCAATTAAGCATATTAGGTGATGTGCATCTCAGTAATGAGAAGGGGTGTGGTTTAATGACATCAACACCCTATATCAGGTGTGCATAATTATTAGGCAACTTCCTTTCCTTTGGCAAAATGGGTCAAAAGAAGGACTTGACAGGATCCGAAAAGTCAAAAATAGTGAGATATCTTGCAGAGGGATGCAGCATTCTTAAAATTGCCAAGCTTCTGAAGCGTGATCATCGAACAATCAAGCGTTTCATTCAAAATAGCCAACAGGGTCGCAAGAAGCGTGTGGAAAAACCAAGGCGCAAAATAACTGCCCGTGAACTGAGAAAAGTCAAGCGTACAGCTGCCAAGATGCCACTTGCCACCAGTTTTGCCATATTTCAGAGCTGCAACATCACTGGAGTGCCCAAAAGCACAAGGTGTGCAATACTCAGAGACATGGCCAAGGTAAGAAAGGCTGAAAAACGACCACCACTGAACAAGACACACATGCTGAAACGTCAAGACTGGGCAAAGAAATATCTCAAGACTGATTTTTCTAAGGTTTTATGGACTGATGAAATGAGAGTGAGTCTTGATGGGCCAGATGGATGGGCCCGTGGCTGGATCGGTAAAG